>DWTW01000923.1:0-14129 GCA_018246275.1 Papilio slateri | reverse complement strand
GGTATTTCCAAACCAGTACGACTTAGGGTCCTTCAAGAAGCGAGCATATCTCTTTATTAAAGGCCGGCAACGTATCCACAGTTTCTCTAGTGTTGCAGATGTCCATGGGCGACGATTATCACTTAGTTGTTCCCGCTGCTCGTTAGCCCCTTCTTTTATAAAAAAAAAACATGTCCATCAGTGGACTTCTAAAGGTGTGATAAAAACGAATTAAGAATATGATTTTTTAATGCATTTTGAATGTAATTAATCTCAGTTAAAAACTAAGAAAGTTTATTGAACGACCATGTAATTGTAACAAAAAATTTTAACATTACTTTTTCCAATTACAGTTAAAAGAATTTCCTTATATATTTTGTCATTATTATTTATGAAATATTTGTGAAAAATCTAAAATTATGTGTGTAACCAGATCATGGATTTGTGGTCAAGTTCTAACTTTTACATTGACAAAAAACTGATTTCAACCTACACTGTCATTTGAGTCAAATTTCCTTTGGGTTTAATGCTCTACAAGCTACGTAGGCCAGCGGAGCCGACCTGCTCTTTGGGATCTCGACTAGCTAATAAAGTACAAAATAATTTTTAATATGAGTCTCGCTATAAAACTGTTTGCTTTCCATGTGAGGCGTCTCAATTACCTAATTGGTTCGCCCCTTAGCAACAACGCAACGAGTTCGACACGGCTGCTGAGGTGATGTGTTTTTTTTTCGCTACCGAAAGTTGCTCATCGAATTTCTAGGCACCGTTTGAAATGTTTCTGTGTATTTAATTTATTTGACAACGGTGTACTAATATGTACACTTTTGTCAAATAAATCAGCCGTTAGGGAGACGTAACTACGGCTTAGGATGTCTATTCAATTTTTAGAGGAAAATAAATATTTAATTAGTATAGTGATTTATCATATGTCACATTAGTTTTGATTAAAGTCTATTTTAGGCGAGAAAATAAGATGCTAAAAGTGATGACTACGCCTTTTGCAAAACACTGGGCACTGTGTCATTATTTTTTGAATGTAATCTAACAATAAAATTAAGTGATACAAGCTGGCTGATACTTGACCTCTATCTCTCAGTCTTAAAGCCAAGTGAATTTCTGTATAGCCTGACAGAAATTAAAAATATAGTTTGTTACTTCTGAAAAATATTATTACTGTTTTATTATTACTTTCCAATGATGCAAAAATTTATAAATAAGTACAGAAATTTTAGAGTTTATTAAAAATAAAACACAAAAACTAAAGTTGGATTAGTTATACTTTAAAATATTATAATAGAAGGACTTTTAGGGGACCTACATTTTTTACGAAAAATCACACTAATCTCCTCCTGCACTGCTATAGTTGGAATATACAAAATGGAGCAAAACTCGCGTTTTCTTATACCGAACTGAGGTCCAATTTGTATTCAGTACGCCTAGCAACCTGACAAAGCAATCGGAAGCCCCCACATTCTTATAGCTGCTAAAGTGGTCAATAAGCACAGTAACAAGTGCTACGGCACCCTCCGACGTTGCACAATACGAATGACTCCATTTAAGAGAAACGTTCATCGATAGTTCCTAAAAACGAACCAATATTTACAAATTCAACACTCAAATGGTACGCCAAACAGGGCTGTGACGCCACTCCCCTACACTACCTCTATTTACCTCTCCTTTCCGGGTTCAAAGTCGATAACAAGGGGCTCTTTTGCCGGTAATCTTAAAAGATATCAATATGCCGCACGAAGGTCGTCGGTTAGTTGTTCGGATTTTTTAACAAGTCACGTAACGCTCGAAGAGAATTTTATAGATTCTGTCGCGTTAAATTTGAAAACTATCATATTCTGTTCTGCTTGAGTGGTGCACAGTTAAAATAACTTAAAGTACGTATCAAACGTAAATGTCAAATTACTTTATATCGTTATTTATAAATTAAACTAGATGATGTACTTCTGACTATATTTAATATTCTTACTAATACCACTAGTACTACAAAATGTTATACAATTTCAGTAAACCCGTAACGCTCACTCAACAATCTCAACGAACGGTCTTACGCTCGCAGCTGCTGTTAATGAACTTACTCCTACAGTTGACACCTGTCCCAGCGCTGACCGTGCCAAACTGAGCAATTTTGAAGATCGTTAAGGGTAACCAAGACTTACGTAATTATATATCTATACACAATATTGTCATATACTAAATATTCGTGTTAATATAATAAATATTATTTATTTTTAATACGGTTAGACACAAAAAGTGATTTGCCATATTGCTCACCTATGGTCGTAGGAAAGGACGGCAAAAATTGTTTACTTGCAATTTTAGTACAAGTTGTTATAAAGTTCGTCATCCGTAGATATAGGACACTAGCGACCGGCCCCCGGCTTCGCATATATTATAGCATTAATTATGTTGATCCAATTGCTAGAAAATTTCATCAAAACCGCTTTTGAAGTCCATAGATTTTTATATAGTTTGTAGGAAATAAAGTTTTATTTATTAATTTATCGTAATGTCACATAAAATATAGCTTCATTGCTAATTATGGACTTATTTGCGGGGAATATTCTAAACGGTGATTTATTACATTTTTTTCTAAAGTCGTTTGCATTAATTTCGGTCGTATCTGCGAGTCTAGCGAGTATAGCATCTCGAAGCCGTATATTATTATCATTTATTGAATTCGTCAACGCCGAGGCCTCCTGTGAAAAATTGACAACCATTAAGGTAAATCCAAGGGTGTTAGGCGTTAACAATACTCGCTGTGTTGTTCTTGATCACAACAACGATGTTACCAACAGGTAGACGTTTAGATTTGTATGTCATTTTGACTAAATGTGTGAGATATTAAAATACACAACACTAATGTCTTATGTGATTTTAAATTATACTGTTGTTTCATTTTATCTATATTCTGATTTACATTCATTCATGGCAAATGTGCCAACAAATATCGGACAGCGTACTCATAGCTGCGCAGCCAATTATTCCAGCCTAAGTTAAGACCGAAATAAAATATAGCGTGTATATAATTCCTATTAAGATTTACGATATAAAAATAGATATATTACGCGCATATGTATGTATATATGTAGAAATGTATTGTGTGTCCGTCCGTTGTATTATAAACTCCTGTAGCCTAAACGGTTTATTCTTGCGGTAACGGTATATTCTTGAGTCTCCCTGGAGTGTGTAGGTAAGGTAACATGATGTGATGAATGATGAAAATAACACAGTCAGTCAGGTTTTTGATTTTTAAAGTAACTATTACTTGTTGATATCTCAAAGGTATCTAATTTGTAAAATTCACTTTATTACAATGCTTACTAAACTTTTTTATAAACTTCATTTCAATGTAAAGTAACGAAGTATTTTCCAAGTAATATCTGTAAACTCTTGCACACTGCTACGTTTCTCTAGATCTTTCCGGGATCTCATGAAAAGCAAATAAGATAGAATATATGCAGCGACTTCTTACTGTGATTACCTACGACCTCTGGTTACTACGAATCTGGTACGGCGAGGCGAGGTGTCCCTAAAGGCTGAAGGATTGGAGTAAAGGGTCCATATTATATTAATTAATACCATCGAAATATTTATAACATTTGCTAACTCTATGGAAATATTTTAAACACGATAGCACAATCATCATCGTCCCTTCGAAAGAGATCATTTTTCAAAACGCAATTAAAATTTAACTTCGTTAATGAAAATACCTTATTCTCTCTTTCAAATAATGGGGCTGGCATATTGTTCTAGGCCGAGTTGCTACCATTGTGTTGTTCAACAATAAAAGGCGTATTTTAGTGTTGAGGCAATTGTTGAGGGGTCGCGTCACAGTTTTTCTTTTAATTGGAGCACATCACAAAATGCCAAGTGCCTTCCCTTGGAGGCCATTTTCTTTTCCAGGATCATCGCATGGCAAATAGGATATAAGGTTTTACCCTTACCTCATGGGAAATGTATTGATAACGCTGTACCATATCAATTTCTTAGTTAAATTAATCTTAGCTATCGAGATATGAGCTGTCACTTTACAGTGCAAGTTTGGTAAAAAGTGTATATTTTTTTCTTTTAGTAATTGTACAAATACTATATTAGCATAACGCTCGTTTCATTTTGCATTTAATATTTTCGATTCGAGAGGAAAAATAAAATTGTATAAAATTTTGGCGTTGTTATTTTTCATCAGAGAACTATCTCTCGTACAGGTGCAACTGCTGAAATGCGCTGTTTGCTCAAACAACACACTCAGCGTATATAAAACGTGGGGTAACTTGAATATGAAATCGTATGAATTCAGCTCAAGTCTCGGTGTATTGCTGTACTATTGTTAACTGTACAATTTCTATGTAAGTTTTTCATCAAATGACTGTAGATGGCGCCACAGACTAACTGAAATCCAGATGACTATTAATAAATCAGGTCACTGAGTATGTACGAGGACACAAGTTGTTAGCGTACCTAATTGTAATGCAGCGGGCCCTGGGATCCATTTCTAGATGAATGTGTGACGTACAAAATTACGTCAAATTAATTTTAATTGTTTTATGTTAATATTGTAAAATATGACTTACTAATTCAAAAAAACATTCATCGCAAAGGAAATACATTCGAACATTCATGTTTTTTTGCAGAAGACCCTATTAAAGTTGCATTGCAATCTGATCAATAGCTTAGGAACTCATAGAGGACAAACATATATTCATTTTTATTTATAAGTAGATAGATGAAGACAAACGAGCAACTTGAAAAGTATAAGAGATAATATTCGTCTTTTCAACAATATTTTCATTGAAATATTCCATCAAATGCAATCCCGAGAACCATAAAAGTACTAAGCAAATGGATGTTTTGGCATATATGTTTCTGCTCGTGTTTGTTGTTTTTAGCAACATAATTTATCTGAAAGCTATAAAACCAGACGATCGGCCTGCAGACGCGTCCGTCACCATACTGGAGGGCTGGCTTAATGCCAAGGGCGAGGGTTATGGCCTCGACTCATCGACCGATGTATCCCATGTGACAATAGAAATTCAACCGTAAATACAACATACAATGCACGATTTCCTTCGGTCAGATATTCCCATTCAACCATTTTTGAAAGATAAACTTTATCTTGTGTCAGTGCCACTGGAAATGAAAGTGCTTTTGAAATAAACTTTGTCGCATCGTATACAAAGTCGCATTTGTGTTTCCGTTTCTTGTGTTGCATCAAATGCTAGGACTTTGGTTTCAGAGTTCGTATTTCCAATAAATATTCGAAGTACAGTTAAAGTTATGTTTCAAATAAAAACAATTTATTTCATAAATATATTTTGAACGATGTATCACTTAATATTGTTAAATTATAAAAGTTCCGTGATTAGTATTTGTGTATCTGTAGTCATCTGGAATAATAAATAATATACCGTCAAGTTCACATTAGGCTCGAGAGCCCCAATCCACTGAGCGGATGCGGTGTGCGCATAGCCACCGCGTCGCGAGCATCGCGGCGGTTTGACGTCTACCGCAACCACCGCCGCCGCTGTAGTGCGTACGAAAACAATTTTTTCACACATATTTTTGAATGCGCGGCATGCGACTATCCGCATTCACTTAATGCCTAGGGTCTATTAGAATAACGTGTAATGAGATTGTCCGTTACTAAAACTATAAAATACATGTAAATAATTGAGTTACAATTATACTTTAATTAGTACTAGATTGTTTTGTGGAATGGTAGCGGTATAAAAATAACCTAAACTTCCAGAATGAAATAATGTGGAAGATGCTTGAATGTATTGCATATAACAGTCGATGTTTAAGAGAAACTGTAAACATTCTTTGAAGAATTCTTTAAACCATGTGAGCAGTGTCGATTAGCATTTTTTTTTTCTTGTCTCGTCTTCCATAATCCGAAAATATAATCTTACCGTTTGAAGTCCCTATATCGCCAATACCTCCAACTTATTATAAAAATACTAGCAGTCGACTGAAGCTTGAGCTTCGCTCTGCGTTGTCATCTCTGTCATCATATGATCGTGAATTCGAATATTGACATCTAGCGTTATCTCGTTATCGTTTTGCATCCATTGATGACAATGGCGAAGACACGACGCTCTTAATTGTTTTTCTGCATTAGAAGAAGAATAATTATTCCTTTGGGTTTTCCTTTTACTACAATTCCATACTGTCTCCATTCTTTATGTACTGTGTGACAAAAATAAATACAGAGCTCTTTTGTAACAGTAACTCTTTGTAGCTCGTGCTGTAATTAGGACTGAGGACGTCTGTAGATAACATTCCTTGCTACCGGACACTCTCAAATCGATCTGGTCCACTTATTTCTTGTATGTTATTTACAGAAGCAATGGTCTGTTTATTTGTATAACCTGTTTTTGTAACTTATTTTAGATACCGCCCTCCCCGACTTCAAACATGAAAAGAGAAAAAACTTTATTGGATTTATATTTAGTAATTTTCCACCCAAGAAATTATGAGATTCTACAACAAATCAATTAGTCAATGTCTCATAAAATAATGTTAGAAGTATAAATTACCGAAAGAAATAAAATGTTTCGCTTACCCAAGAATTATCAAGGTTTGTTTAATTTATCAACTAAATTATATTACCCGTTGCAAACACGCCGGGACAAAACAAACATGTCTACTTACTTAAGGACCTTAACTCGAGAATTGTGTACGTACACTCATAAAACGTTTAATACAAATGTACTACACACGGGGCGGCACACCTGCAGCGTCATTATACGTGGGTATTCCCCCAAATCGGGACTTGCAGGCTTATTGCGCTTATGCAAAAGGCTGTATTTTATTGATATCGAATATTGAAAACACAATGGCGTCAGACTAAAGATAACTTTCGAATACGTGACCTCTTGCTAGACCGTATGGTCTAATTTGGTTTTGAAACGTGTCGGGACAAGGACTAGGGTTGTCGATTTTTAAAAGTTGGCAGTCTGCCAGTTGTACGGCGCGTTATCCTGCGGGCTCATGGCCAGCGGGTCTCGACTACAATGTTTTATCTATTCTGAATTGAGAGCTATATTAATAAAATTGTCTGGCCGCATTTTACAACGCCCGCGGCCAGTGAGCACCTCATAACTAAATTGAAAATTTCAATTGCTTTCAAGTATATTTTCAAATAGACGAGACGAGCAAAGGCATATAAAAGCTGCTGCGAAATTGTCTGTTGCGGTAAAGATGTGGAATTTCAAGTAAATTCTTTGAAATATTTGAATCTAATATTAAATTTATCTTATATTATACACCAACTTGCACATATAAACTGCAAGAATTATTAATAGTCGAATTATAAAGTAATATCATTACCATCATCTTCTGCCTGTATCAGTCCTAGGTCCTAGCTGATACAGGCTTCCCCGATGCGATCTACAGTATGGGAAGGAAAGCGAAAGTAATATAACATAATAACATATTATAAAAAAAATATGATTTAGGGAACGTAGGAATTCCCCTAAATCACTACTAAATATAAATATAATATTATTTTCTCATCGCAATTTAATACTCGTAAAATCAATTTTCTTACAGTGTATATGATTCCAAAAATTACTTCATAAAGTCCTTTGATTTAGAGGAGTACAGATGTCTCATAGCTACGGTGGTAGTGTACACTGTCATTAAACTGCTAGTTAGTTAATGACACATATTACACAATAATCGCACAAATTTGTATTTAAACTTGTGCGATTGAAAGATGATCTCTTGAATGATGAAAATAATGAAATTATTGAGTTTTTGAGTACAGCACCCAGGTATGACAGGATTTTCCTTGAAATACCTAGAGCTGGAGAAGGTTTCTTTGCAAGCCTGCTGTGGGTCTTTTTTTGTTGTTCTTTTCCTGTAAGGCATACCGTACGTAAGGAGTACCGTAACCGACGAGCATGTGGGTGTAGATGTATGGATGTAGAAGAAGCGAGAGAGGTGTGCCAGGATCGCGCCAAATAAAAATCTTTGTCTAACCCACTGGGTTACGGGCGTGAGAGCATATTTATTATTATTTTTGGAATTAATCAACGCAAACACAAATTTTCCATCAATATGATTGACCGCAAATAATGTACTACGGAAATTAAATTTTGCCGCATTCGACATGTTTGGTGCAAATTAAAACACACTGCACGTATTAAGTACGTACTCCCCGCGTCTCTGGGGGCGTTAATATTGGTGGAGGTACACCATCCAATGATGAGAGGCGTAATTTGCGGTGGGCGAGGGAATCGCAAATAAAATTATAATTTCTTGCTCGAATTGGATGTCGTTATTGATGTCGGCTTCCTTAATAGTTTTATTATCTTCTTAATCTTTTGTCATAATCGCTTCTTAGATAGAGTCATTATATTAATGTCTTCCTTCTAAAGGTAATTAAAAAAGTTATAGTCATAAATTGGGGAGTCTTTCTTTAGCCATATACTACAAAATTTGGACTTGAGTAATATGGTTTTATTCAGGTTGTAGTTCCAAGTGTTAGTTCTAGACGTTGTGAAATTCCGACATTATTTAGTGACAGTCTTACTTCAAATTGTTATCATTAGAAGTTTCCAGTGTCACATCTATAACATTAGGAAAAATCGACCTTCTATAATACGAGTTGAGCTCCAGGATGATAGCCTGGGTTGACAGTCTAGGATCGTTTTTCTCTGTAGTTAAGTTATTCATGTTTTTTTTATGTCCCCCTGACGTGCTTTAGGTCAGGGACCTTCTTAGCATTTGTGATATGCTTTATTATTTTTATTTAAATTCGTTATTCATGTTTCGATACATTATAATTGATATTATTTTTATTTGGTTCCTTAAATGTAGATATATATTTCTACTTTTTAAAGAAATTTCAGGAGGACCAATTTCAGTCCTCCGCCCTTTCCCGTCCTGTCCTGATAAGGATAGGATGAGAAGGGGAAGAATAGGAAAAGGAGATATCCTTTTTCCTGTCCATTCAAAATAGACAACGTATGACCCGCGTTTCTCGTTTGCGACTGTTTCCCTAAAAAAAGAAGCAAACAATTCGATTGATTTGATGGTTTAGATTATTTTATTAAATGTCTCATATCGTCATACCATCTTGTATAGACTATAGACATTAATGTATTGAATTAGTTTAATAATGTTAAATAATTGAAATAGGTTGTGATAGCAACAATCACATAGAATTTACGTAATTAACGTCTGCGACGGATCCGTCGCGACAGGCGGACCCGCGGATAAAGAGATTATGTCGGCTATTGTCAGCCGCTTCGGCAAACACGCCGAGAAATAACCGGATTCCAGATAAGCCATGGAAAAGGGTACATATTAAATTGCAATTTTATCATTTGATACTTGTGTCGACGTAATTAAAGTAAACAACCATAAAAAAATAAAAAAAATGTTTGCACACTTCGACTACAGAGAATACTTCGCGCCTAGTTATTGATACTTCTGCGTTTCGTATGATGAGTGAGGTGCCGCAGCTCGCATTCCTCGCTCCCTGCGTTTCCCCCATCCCATCGCCTCGATCCTCTTTGATACTAAAAGGCCGCTCACGCGCCTATTGCTACATACGTTGAAATTTTCATACGAACTATATTATCCAATAAGTAGTGATTCGCGTTTGAATTAACGTTTTTTTTTAACACAAGTTCAAGTATTAAACTGTTATTGAAGCTAATATTTGTTGAAAAACACTTTCAACACAAGCCGCAACCTGTTCGATCTGTGAGCTTCAGCTATAAAGTTCAACATGGATAAATATTAAAATTCATATAATTTTACCACTATTTTATCATCTAGGACGAGAAAATAATTCTATGGATTTGGCTGAACAAACCCGATTAATCTTTTTATTTGATTCGTCGAGTTACTTTAAAAGGTAGAAAAATACAAGACCGAGAGAGAACCCAGGAGAGGTAATCATAATAACTATCAGTTGATCTTTTGATTTAACTGATATTTTGAAGAAGTAAGGCTGCTTAAGTGGATGCGTTAGCATTATTGTGTACTATAGAACTACTAGACTTAGAAGAAGCGCATTTGTTCTAGCCATAGATCACAGACATCCAAATCAATGACAAGACATCAATCCAAAAATGCGATGCTACCTAGGATTTATAATATAATTGCTATATTACATACACTTGTATTACAAAAAAACAGTCATATCTAAGTACTAAGATTGAGGAGTATCGAATAAAATTTGTTTTTATTGGTCAATGGGGTCAATAGAATCAACTATTTAAACTTTAATGTTACTATAACTACGAAGTGTTTGAGTTATATGGTGTTCCTTATGAAAGTTTAAATATGAACGGTGGTTAGACTACGAGCGTTATCGGTTTATAACATTTTCAAGTAGACGTTGAAAAATCTCAACAAACTTCATCCACCCCCATAACTCCACTTGATGGATGCTAGCAACGCCGCGGAGGCGTAACAGAGCTTTCGCATTTCGCATAAAATTTAGCTTAAATGCACTGTATTATGCTAAGTTGCATTCTGCTGCAGCCCGCAGCTCGAGGAGAGAGAGGTGTTAGGCACGGATAAAGTTTGAATCAGTTCTATAGGATTTAGTGGCGAAGTGGTCCTTGTCAAGCCGTACGTTTTTTGTAATTTAATTTACTTGATTGAACTTGTTCAACATTGTGTTTATGCTTAGGAACTTCAATGAATAAACTCGATAATCTTAAAATCCAATCACTTAAGTTGTCTAACTATAATAATTGTGTAACCTATCTTATTTTAATGAGTATAAGGAGAGTAATTTTTAACTAATTTATATTTTTAAAGTGTAAAAATATTGATAACTGACGATGTATTATAATACGTATTCTAGTATAAAATTCAAATCTCGAAATTTAATAACAATACTATTGAAACTCACATGACGAGTTTCACCAATGGTTTATTACAATTTTATAATATATTCAAGACATTAATCAATAAATAAGACTTACAACGAATGTGAGACATTCTACAATCAAATTTTAAATTATGTTTAGTCGCCAGTACTACACATATATAACAGATATTACTCTTAATAAACACAGTTTTTATTAGCCTATCAACATGCTTAGAGCACTGATTGTGTTAAAGGAGTTTTTGTACCAAGGATTCTTTTGTCCGTGCAGGTTGCGAATTAACCCAGGACTTGCCGTCTGGTAAAATCGCTGCATTTTTTACGAGTGCACAATTAAAAATGGAAAATTCATCCATCCACTGGATGAGAAGGGCAAGGGACCAATCTTTTTGGTGATCAATGCAGGAAGCATGCTTCCAACAGTGGACGAATGTTGGCTGTACCTGTGAAAATAATTAATTGATACAATCATGGTAAGATTCGAAATCATTATACTTACCTTGTGGCATTACGCCTTTCCGTCATATATGTAAATTATATTTATACAATAAGCAACCGAGTAGGCGTTACGCTGGTTCTCCGGTAGACCGCAATAACGCAGCCGCCATTTGTCAAGCTAAGCGGCTATGATAAGGAAAAATGGGCCTTATTTCCAACAAATATTTTGCGATTCTTGTTTTGTTTGTGTGTTCTGTTCTTAAACAGTTACTTTTCGGATTAAGAATAAGGTAAGATCATATCTAAATAGAAAAGCTACACACGCCTACCTATTTATGACCATTTTTTTTTAGTAATATTCCACAGTTATTTTAACGTAAGCTTGACAACTTAGGAAGTAACTGGTCTGGTTGTAATTCGGATTCAGAACCTTTTAGCTCCATCGGCCATCCGTTCTGTGAGCAGTGTGTCTGGCCAATTGCCACTTAAATTTAATAACTCTTGGGGCAATGTTCGTTACTCTGATTTTGATACGGATCACATCATTTCTGAATCGATCACGCAAGGAAACTCTGAGTATCGCTCTCTGCATTGCCCTTTGAGCTACCTTGAGTCGACACTGTGGTTGTTATCTGTGTCGGATTCGGCGCTTGATGTCCTCTCTACCTACCTTAACTGTCAACAACTTCAAGAGTACGGTCTACGATCGTTATTGGAGTGGATGCAACAAGGATGTTCGACAACCTTTTGTCTTATCCATGTTCATTTTAAGGCCCACTTATCTGGAAGCTCTCAATAGAGCGTTCGAAAGAACGAGGTTTTTCTGGCGTTCCATGGTTCGTCGAGCATTGTTCTGAGTTCCTTCAGTTAAGTTTACAGTACGGACTGCGAAATATGAGCTCGTGGATCGAATACTGGGACCATTTTCTTGAATCATCGCTAAGCAAAAGCTTAAGCTTAGTTGGAATAGATAAAAAATAATAATAGTAAAATTTTAAAATGTAACATTTTATTCTGGTTACGTTGTTAAAATGGTACAGATGGTATGAGACTTAAAAATGTTTTATTATTTGCGAACATCCCTAATAGTAAAAGTATGTTTTGAATTTTGTTTCTTTTATTACAGTGTATGAAGATTTAATGCTAAGTATCTTCTTTTGTTTATTGTATGAAAACTGTAATGAAATAGTTTTAAAAAAATGTTGTCATTTTGTACTATTAAAATATATTACAATGTTTTGTGTTGTGTAATAAAGAACGCAGAACACTTATTCGAATGAGGTAGTTGCCAAACACAACTTGCCTAAACGCAACTTTTCTTTGAGACTCTGATTGTAAGTTTAGGTTAAAGAATATAAGAGTAGCAATTGCGGGCTTTTCTCACTTCTTTTCGGTGCGATTTGAGGTTAACGGCATTATTTACACCTAATTTAGTGCCATATCTTAGGTAAAAACACATGAAATACATTTAATTGTATTTGTCTTGATAAGATTTGAATGTAGAGTTTCGGCAGAGGTCGTAATAAATAAATTTGGACGTTAAAACTACGTTTTATGGTGGAAAAAGAAAAGCTGTGGAGTCTTCGTTTTAGAGGAAAAATATCGCTGCCATTTGGCAAAATTTATGCTCGGTGTCGTCGAGAAGTTGCGCTGCGTGCGGTGGTGCTCGAAACTCACAACTATTTAAAATTAGAATATTAAACGTTGGAAAACGTTAAAAATTAATTTGATAACTCTCGTGTACGATTAGTGAACCAAATTTTGCATTGCACAGCGGTTCTCGAATTACCAAAACGCCGAGTACAATTTGTTTTACTTTTTATAAACGAATTATAACAGTGTGGCGAATTAATTTGTCACTAATCCTTTGGAACGGGTAATTAATGGATAATTATGGCCATGATAATTAAATCCCACAATCATTTTGTCAAATTACAACATTGATTTCATTTAATCACTTGATTATAAATTGTATCAAATGGACTGTATGTTGTTATCAATTCGGTCGGCCATCGATTAAATAAGAGAAGTACGGATGGAATTAACATATTGTTAAGTGTAAGGGAGACATACTAATCTCTTTGCTTAAAAAAAATCTTCTATTGCTAACTAGAGAAAAGTGAAGAAATAGTTTAACTCTACATATATCATAGGTTATACGTTATACGTTAAAGTTTAAACAGACTACTCCAAAATTCTGTGCATCGAGAGTTAATAAAACCGTAACAAGTTTTCATGTGGAACGAGATTTCGAAGCTATCGCAGCCGTATGAGGCGGGTATGCGAACTGAAATTACGATAAGAATCGAATTTTTGAGTCGATCCTTTTCGATCGAGGTCGGTTATGTATTCATAGTCGTATCCCACATGTTGTGCTGATGCACGGCCCGCGAATATTCGAGGGCGGCCAATTTGCCACGACGTGAGCCGAATTTCGGCAAATTACTAGTTAATGCGTGATTGTTTTCGAGTAACTAAGGGCGTTATACTCACTTTTTTACTCCACGGGAATAGTGATCGTATAAAATCGGTTGGCTTATTGGCTACGCTACAGAGATAAAAACAAAAATTTCGACAAAAAGACAAGATTTTCCGTTATATATACTTGACATGAAATGTGTTTTGTATCTTCGATAACGAGTTATTGGATTGTTATGTATTCGTATGCAAATAAAAAAAAAATGTTCTAATAATCTGTTAAGAAAAAGGAAATGTTGACTTGGGTAGGAATAATGTAAGAGCAGGTGGATAGACCTTTCAACGGAAAGCGGTTACATATAATTTCCTAATTAGATATTAAGAAATTATAGTGATAGCTTTTAAATCTTATAAAACAGTATAATAG
>DWTW01000922.1:0-14132 GCA_018246275.1 Papilio slateri | reverse complement strand
TAAAAAGAAAAATATATCTATTATTTTTAAATTTATATGTACATAGTAATAGAGACGAATACCAGAGAAGGGTTAGCGTTAGGCAGGCGGCCGGCCCTAAAAAAAAACTATAGCTTTAACCTATTACAGTATGGACTACGGTCGTACTGTGCCGACCCCACATAAAGTGGGGAAAGGGCAGAAAGAAAAACATAGTAATAGAAACGAATAAGAAAAGAAAATAACCGTAGTTTCTTTGACATCTTTTTTCCTATCAAAATAAATGTAAAATATAAATGTCCGCTAGCCGAAATTGTACTGTTAGCCGCAAAAAAGGGCTGAGTAATATGAGTCACACAATCGTCATATATTCGAATTAGAATTATAAAATCGACCGTAGATGTGACAATTTGCGTATTCTTTTATCCAATGTAATTTGAGTATTTTCGAGCATAGGTATTTGAGAGCTGCCTCGGCGAGGCACTTTGTGAGGTTTTAGTCGGTGCGAGTCCGACACAATCAGTTCTTGCTCCCGCAGGGCGGATATGCGTAGACGTTTTCTCACATTAAAAAAAAAGGTAATGGTGATCACATAATATCATATAAGATGAGCCACTTGCTATTTCCGCCTTCTACCATAAAAAATAACCTTTTACCTAATAATTACTACCAATACTAATACTGAAATAGATAAAATATCTATAAACCTACTAAATTATTAACATTACATAATAATTATCTGACATTAACTGTAGCTTTCAGTACTTGATATTGTTACCCAATAATTAAACATGGCAACCCATGGCATTGTTCCGTGAGAACTGGCAACATTTATTAATTAACAAGCTATACAATACCATTGTGTAAACAAAAGATGCATCTGATCATTGAATATATATATAACGTAATACTGGTCACAAGCCCCGGCTTCGCATCTATTTACTTTTATACTAATATTATTATTTACTTATTAGCCACCCGAAAATAAGGACATGTTTGATATTTTTCTAAAAATTAAACTGTTTTCTCGAAGGACCCTAGATATTGAAACCTATGAAATACTGCCCGAGACAGCTCACACCACAATGAGTTTGCGACGTCGGTTTTCAATTATGTTAGGTTGTAGAAAAGCACGCATGTACGTTTGCCGCCGATTTTCTTAAAAAAAACACACACACAATCGTTGCACAAATATTTCTCGGCTCTAAATCAAACCACTAGGTTAACGGATAACTGCAGTTATAGCGATTGAATTAACGTTAGAAAATGTATTAAACGCTTCGATGAGTCCATCAGTTAGTGCGCTCCGTTGGATGGAAAATTTGCACCAGTCTGATGAACAGATTGCACAAATTAATCCTTAAACTGGGACCCTGTGAATCAACTGCAGTAATTTATCGGAATAACAGGGAGACATTTACAATTTGATCATGTTTCATATGTCCTGATTGTTGTTCTTCGGTGAGTCACCAATTAAGGCCCCATCCCTTCCCATCCACTCTTCCTCTCTTCTTACTCCTTCCTTATCCATTCTTCCCGAAAAAAGGATTGTCACGGATCTATAATTCTTGATAGTTGCGGATGTTAATGTCACACAACCAGTGACACGGATAATAACATAGTAAAGAATAGGTTTAGAGTATTCGTGTATTCGATTTCTGTATCTAACGATTTCCCGCCGCGGAAAATGGGATCTATATATGGTCAAAAGGCATTGGGCAGATCTATATACAATTGCGTACTGTTAAAGGATGTTGCTCATAATGCTGATTAAGTAAATCAAAAGTATTCATTTGTTAATTGTTATAATTAAACAAATGCGTGCCATCAAGAAGGTAGACTGAATTCAAAAATGTTTCTTTTCTCTCTTTCCCAGTTTTAACTTCCATCTCCAAACACCACCTTTCTCAATTGCAGTCATAGCATCCGCTTTCAATCTACTTACGCTTCTCTTTAACCTTTTCAACCGCTCATCTTTAATTAATTTAATTATGTATTTATATTGATTACACCTTATTTCACATTATTCCTAGATCTTTTATGTCTTCAATTCTTGAAACCATTTTACAACTTATTTTACAGCAGTTTAAAACAAGCAATAATGAAAATATATAATCAATTTAGTACGTACGTCCCTAGTGTACTGAGTTTGACATGAAACCTTACAATGACTATAATCTTTTCATTGTCACAACTTGATCGTAAAACTGTTTTCAAGGTCAGCAATTATGCCGTAAAAGGTATAAAAAAATTAAAGAGTTTTAGATCAAATTAAGCACGCCAATTTACTAGAAACAGTTTGCTTTAATTATCTATGTACAGATGAAAGTAATAAACGACTTACCGATGGATGATTCAATAGACAACACTACATATCTTCAGTGCAAGGACCCGAAAAAAATTATCCTCCCAAAAATTTTATGAATTTAAAAAGGTACGAAAACAAGCGATGAACGTGGACCAAGTGCGGCTCGACAATCGGTAATGGAACATTCAGGTCGCCTAACCATAACTCAATTACCGGCATTAGCAATCTTCTTGTAGTGATGCGAACGCGTTGATACGGAGTTTATCGATATTCATATTTTAAAGGATAGAAGTAATACTATTAATAACTTCTATGACACAATAGTAAATAATGATGGGAATAAGTTTGTAGCCAATATCATAATCACAAAGGGCTATAAACTAAAATAAGAAGACATTTTGAAACTTTTCGAAATAGCATAACTTGAAGCAAGTTTTCCAAAATTTATTAGAAGTGGTGGTATTATGATAGGTTCAATATACATATATGTTGTGGTTACTCTTTAATTAAATAAACATATACTTTACAATCTCAACGGTATATCGATAATTATTTTTTTGAATTTCTTTACGATTCATAATATAGATTCAATGAAGACATTGCCTCTTCCAGTTTAGGTACTATATTTTAATCAGTTGTAAAGGATAAAGTTTTATAGATGTTCAATATATTGTATACGTCAAGGCTTTCTAAAAGAGTGTTTCGTTATTTCCTCTTCACCTCAACCACACAACGTTCCAACACAATCCTTCACAATCCTGAAACTAGTCTCACTCGAGGATAGCCACCGAGGGGATTTTAGTGGGTTAATTTTCAAATTACCCTATATTCCCCCAGAAACAGTGTCTTTTTATGACTTCCTCACCAGAACAAAAAGAAAACCACACAACCTGGTCTACCATCTATTTCATTCTATCTATAATCTAGATACAACACTACGTCAACCTGCTTAATCCTCCACTTGTTTTAACGTGTAAAATTTTTGAAGTCTTCAACGTTAGTTCAAAGAAGAAATTCAAACCTGATTCTAAGAAGACGACGATTTATTCGTAATTAAAAATTAATATAATTTAACTAGCAGCATTCTACAAAGAGGGAAAGTCAAGGAAGAACATAAAATAAGTGAAAGAGGTTTTTCAAGTACCTAAAGTTTTTTTTATGGAAGAAGGTGGCAAACGAGCAAGCGGTTCACCTGATGTTAAGTGACCGCTACCCATAGGCATCCGTAACAAGCGAATGAGTTGCAGATGCGTTACCTACCTTTAACGGACAGAGGGGGGGATAAAGAGGAAAAAGGATATTTCATTTTCCTATCCATCCCCTCCCCGTCCAATCCTCTTCCCCTTCCCATCTTATCCTTATTAGGAAAGACTAGGAAGAGGACTACAATTGGGCCACTAATCACACTTCCGGACCGCCGAATACTTCTACTTCACACCTGTCTTCTGTAAGGTCGTGGTATTTCACCGGTCGGGCCGGCCCATTCATGCAACAGATATTGTTGCGAGCTCTACCACTGTAGTTAAAGTCTTAAGGCAGACTAATTCGTCCCTTAAAATTGTACCAATGATGTTTAAAAGATTGATAATAACGAGAATAAAATCTAGTGCATTGAATTTTCAAATAAAGTTAGTACCGTGTAGTTGATCCTTCTAGTCGGATACATTCACGCTCACCAATATTCCCAATTTAATCCCACCACAATTTAAAATTCTAATGTAATATATAAAAGCAAACACCTTCTTTAAGCACATTACAATAACCAATTCAATCATGTATATTTCAAATGTGTTTCGCAACTGCGAACGGGTACACGAGTCATTTTATATAAGACCTTTTTGTTGTATAAATAAGTATTTGTGCACGAAAATATTTAAATGTCGAGTATTAGAATATTTCATAGCTCGTCAGCTTATATGGATGGCAAAGGAAAAATAGTCTAATTTACTAAAAAAAATCCTCAATTATTATTGAATTTTTTTTGGCTACTTAAAATATTGTACACAAAAAAACAATCAAACAAACAGCGATGGGAGACAGAGTAACGATCAGATAGACTATAATTGAAATCTAAGACAAAGTTAATTGTATCAAAAAAATCCATTGAGAAACTTACTTCAAGACGACAACATTAAGGTGGTCGAAGAGTCTCTAGCATTCAGGCGAGCTTAGTAAAGTATATATGATTCATCTAAATCTTGTATCATCTGGGAACAATCTAAGCTAAGAGGTAGACGGTGGTATTAAAGACAACAAACAAGCGTCAAGGTACTGAAGCTATCCTTTCTTATTGTAACAGCTCAAAATTTCCGTTATCGAAATAATGGCGTGCACTTACAGATTAGCAAATAAAATAGCCAATTAATTAGGAAATTAATTTGCATACAATAAGTAGTTTGGGGACATCGGCCAATGTTATCGTCAATTACATTATCCAGCTCCCATGCGGGTTGGCCACCACTTATAGAAATTAATGCCGGACGATATACGGACTGCGGGACGCTTTAGCCGATATCAGTATATGTCATGCTAGGGCACGATTTCTAAAAAGAAGTATAAATATTAATGTACGCTTTTCAATACTATGTCAGATATCTTCTATATTTGGAATAGTCTGGCTTACTAAAATGGTACCATATAAGGCATCAGTCAAACGGCTACTCTTATCAGATCCTCTGGATATAGAATGGTCAAATTGATGGAAGAAAATTGACAGCCCTTGTGCTGTGGATTAAACCAGTAGGGACCTGGTTTAATTATATATAAGAATGTATGTATTGCGGACCCAGTAGACGTTGTCTTACATGAAAGTTCGCTTGACTGCTATTAGCAGATTCAGCTAAAAAATCTCCCGGAACCCAATGACAGCGCCACCTACCGGGTCCAATTGTAAGACTGAAACACGCACAATTTCGTCCAATTCGGTCCAGCCGTTTAGGAGGACTTCTAGAAGAAATCTATTCATCTACCATCGTTTACAAGTCCACTATGGGATATTGGTCCCTATAAATGAAGTATTAACCGAATCAATAATCCAGCTATTCTTGGAGCACCAGGGAATAAGCGACGGCATCCTATTACTTTTAGATAATACATTAAACATTGGTAGAGTAGCTATCTGTTGGTTCGACTGGCGAAGTACGATGACCCGAATACGACCGTAAAATAGACATATCTTTTTCTGCGTTTCGTCCGAGGAGAGATGACGGGAAACTGCTCCCGTCTCGTTGTCCACCTCTCTCCTACGAATTTGATGGTAACACACCCGTAACTTTTCTGATGAGGTGAATAGTGGTCATATAATATAATGTAAGCCACTTGCTCGTTTGCCTCTATATATACTAATATAAAGAGAAAAGATATGATTGTTTGTTTGTTTCGAAAAAACTCAAAAACTACTGAAATGATATTAAAAATCCTTTGACAAATAGAAAGTTCTTTTATCAGCTAGTAATCTAGGCAATTATTTATTTTTTTATTCGTTTATCTATTTACCGGAGCGAAGCTGGAGGTGGTTGCTAGGTTATATACAAAAAAAAAGATCGAATAAATTACAAAGAGGCGAGCGTGGGTCTGTCCTTTCGACTACGTTCGCGTTAACCTGTGAAGGACAATATTTGTAGTATTGAACCCATGACAAAGCGTTACTATCATTTAAATTTGTTCTGGCTTCTTTATTATGAAGTAAAGCGAACTAAGCCCAGAGCACCTTCGTAATCAATCGGAAAGAATACAATGTATACTTAAATAATTTCAATTATAACCCAACCATTTACATTGGCCTTGTTTAAAGTAGCACGAACCCAACAATGAACTTCGTCTTGAACTTGGTCAATTCAATAAAAATGATTATGACGTATATTAAATAAAATTGCACACACCAACCAATTATGCACCTTATACCTCAACGATAAAGTTTAATTTCAAATGTACACAAATAACCATCTCCTTGTAATACTTTACTATAAAAATTTGGTTTTATTCGATGAAAATAAGGTTGATATTCCTTTGAGTGAGAATTGAAGAAGAAAACGCGTGGCCTGCCCTCATTGCAAGGGCTTCATCGCATTAGAGATCACGTGTTTTAGGAAATCTTTTGTCAAAGGAATTGTTTGCGTATAGAAACAGATGTTTTAACAGGACTTAGGTTGTAAGGTCCCAGAGCCACTGGAAACCATATCGTGATTCAGTTGGCATTATAAAGGCAGATATTCACAAATTAATTTTACATATCAAACGTAAGAAACTTATTGCCAATTGTAGGCACATATAGAAGACTGACCGACAGTCCTTTGCGCCGGAACTTAATGATTGAAGTGTACAAGCCATAATAAATAAATAAATACACTCGTAACCCAGAGGAGGAGGCAGAGATTAAGGTCCCCTTAAGCGCGATCTTGACAAACTTCTCACTTCTACTACATTCATGCATCTACTCCTACATGATCGGTTTCGGAACCTCCTAATATCACCTTTCTTTAGTATATATCACAAATCTAGTCAATATAAGCTCGTCTAAGACGCCTCCTACCTACACTCCCACTCACTTTTGCAACTTAAATTTACCTTCCCGCTATTTCTTAATTCATCCTGTAAACATTTTCGAACAACCGAAGTATACCTTTTTCCAGGATTGCATATGAGTGGCATTAATGTTAATTTTTTATAGTAAAGTGAGTAAGTTTTTGTTATAGTAAAGTGAAGGAATAGCTACATTTCGACTTAAATATACAGGTCATAAATTAATGCCAGTAAATTTGTCCATCGCATAGGATATATATTTTTAAAATATTTTTTTAACATTCTTTTTTTTGAAAATTCAACGTATTGAAGTGCCAATAGCCTAATGGTTAAGGGTACGGACCGCGAAACATGCACAACATGGTCGTGGGCCCGAATCCGCCATTCGACTTATGTCGTGAGCCATGTCTAACCAAATTTATAACTAGGTTGGAATGGTTAAAAGAAATATTAGTAAATTATTTCGATAATCTACTAATATTTAATATATACCCGAAAAGGGTTGATGTCAGGCAGGCGGCCGGCCGTAAAAAAACTATAGCCAAGACCTATTACAGTATGGATTTCAGTCGTACTGTGCCGACCCCACTTAAAGCGGGGAGAAGGGCAGGAAGAACAAATAAATCAACGTATTGTGAATTAAAATTATTTTAACATCACCTGAATAGTGATGTTCCGTAGACAATAAATAAATCTAGTTAACGATAATCCTTTACTGAACTCATTTTACAAATGAAATGAGTGACAATGCTTCTGTTTGCGTGAGCATTGGTTACATAACGTACAGACATACACAAATGGGTTAATTAGATATAAACACAGACAATTTGCAATCCTTTAATGAGTATTTAAAGTTTACCTTTTAAGGTTTCATTCTAGATATGAGAAAATATAGATTAACTCTAATCACACCGGATCGCGTCTTGTTTCATGAATACAATCTGCGTTTTTCTTTTCATTCGGATTCCTACGTTCATATTCCTCAAAAATATGTGAGTTTATTTTCTAATTCAAATAACTTGAACTAGGCAAAAACCTTTTCGTTTAATAATAACAAAGTTAGATTTGATTGAAAAAAAATCTTACCTGGGTCTTCTCGAAGATGTCAAGAACGTCAAAGGTCCGGTAGATTTCCTTCTGTCCTTCACCACTGGAACAGCCAATAAATCTTCTTCTTCCGAGTCCGAGCCAGGGCTCTCGCAATTGATACTCGCAGGCGCCGACATTCTTCTATCAGGTATCCTCTTTGGTGGTTCCAGCATCTCCCTAATTACCTCACAATATTTACAAGCAGTGGCTTCAGCTATGTACGCCTTGGTAATAGCATACGCGTAGTTTTCCAAGAAACATTTATGACAACCCGGCACATAATTATTCTCCAAATCTGTCGATTCTTCACTAGGTTCCTGCTTTTTTAACATCATCTTCTTTTCTGTTGTTGCTAAATTTTTCTTTGGCGTTCTCTTTTTTTCTTCTTTGTGTTTCTTTTCTTCTTCCTGTAGCTTCTTCTGTCGTATTTCCTTCAAGCACTCATCTTGATCGTTGTAGTATTCGATGCATCGGCGTTCATTTTTGGACGGTTTGGTTGGACTTTTTTTCCGTGTCTTTTTTACGCTAATGTTAATATTAATTGGTTCTATTCGGAGTGATTTCATTTGTTTTATAATATGTTCCTGTACATAAGGCCGCGTGTACGACGAATCGTCGACAACATCGGCAATATTCTGATCAGTATCTGTTTTGGCACACGCGTTGTCTTTGTATCCATGAACTATTTCGTTTTGTTTACTAAACTCTTTGATCTCGCCATCTCCGTTGATTTTATAGTCGTTTTTTTCAGCACACTTCGCTGACGACGAGTCATCGTCGAGACATGTTTCGTAACCGTCTATTTCATGGTCTATGAATAGTAGAGTATTATTTTCTTCCTGGACGGATATTCTTGTGGTCGCATCATAAAAACTGCTCGCCTCGTCCGTAGGTGAATTCAAACACTCCTTCCAGCTCTCGTCACTCTTAACCTTTTGTAAAACTTCTTCCTTATTATCTCCCATGCTGCAATCTTTCCAATATTTTTCAAAACTAATTCTCTCTAAGCCTGTAGGTGTTACTGCAAAAACCATTTCATCGGAGGTTGACAAATCTTTGCTATTTTGTTTTGACAGACACCTACTTCCATTTGCTTCTTTCCTATCAGCAGATTTACTTCTTATATTCAACTCTCTAGGAGAAACTAAAACATCGTCTTCAGTTATTGTCATATCATCGTCTGGTTCGTCTAGAGATTCTTCAGATTTGAAAGACTTGAGTTCTGTTATGCCATTCACCTTTTCTTTATTTTGTTCATCTTTACTTATACGATCATCTAACTTTTTGTCCTTATTACAGTCATCAAAGCTAAGATCACATAATACAGATAGTTCGTCATCTTTTATAGATGCTTCCTCTGGCTCTAAGCAAATTTGTACAACTTCAATACCTTCCCCATATTCTTGTAGGCATTCGTGAAATGAGTCCATGCCGGTGTGGTCGTCAGAAGCAATAGAGTTCACACATTCCTGTAAATTTAAACTCATTATTTACCAAGAAAACATTGTAATTACTACAATACCTATGATGTATGCAATCTTTGGGAGAAAGTCTACGTCTTTTGGTTGTAGACAATGATAAAATAATATCCGATGGTAGAGCGACAATTTTTTCCAAAGTATTAGTTGGTTTTTGATCGAGCCTGAATGCCAACAACAATATTGCCGTGATGTGTTAAGACACCGTGATTAGGATAGGCATATGTAGTTTAACATTATCATTAAGACGCATTTAGAATGTATCCTTAAAGTGAACTTTCTCACAAGTTTATAAGAAGTTCTTGCGTATATCTATCACGCACAGACAAACGAAGTATATTGGATCTAATTATGTATAAAATAAATAATAAAACTTTTTGTAGACAACATTTATTGCAATACACGTAACAAAGCTTGTGGGACGACATTTAGAATTTCTAGGTACAGTGATTTAGACAAGGTGAGTCTTCTACAATACAACAATGATGGTCGTTATATATAAAGAATCTCAGTAATTTTGAAATATATACTTTAAAGTTTCAGCGAAAATTTTCAACACATTTATTTGTATTTCTCCATTTTACAGTCAACAAAATATTATATACGTAGATTATAGCTACAATAAAAATATACACAAATCTAGACACTCTTGAGGTGTACTCCTTTCGACAACACAACAATTATTTCTATAGCTAAACAGATTTAAAGCAAAATTTTTGAGAAATTATCATCTAAATCAGGGGTCGGCAAGTAGTTTTAAGTGAGGTCCGGATACAGATGAAAAAAATTAACGGGACTAGAAAAAAAAACATAACGTGCTTTCAAACGTATAAAAATAGGGATAGTTATATTAAAATATTATTTAACCTAATATGTAGGTACACTTAGCAATATTTTGCGGTCCGCCTGTTGCCGACCCCTGCTCTACAGTTCTGAGATTATGGTATATCGATATTCGTAACACGAAATTTCGATATTGGCTTCCTTTACGTGTATAAAGATCCTATTGAGAATTCCGTTTAAACTGATCGAAACATTGAACAAATATTTTCCTATTGTTAAATTATAGTAGAATAAAAAAGTTATACTTATGGGCATACGAGTACACTTAGTGTGTATTTTTTTCTGTCCTAATGTATCTTCTATTCTTCATTATGTCTTCTTCAACATTCATCGTCATAGTTCAGCCTATTTATGCAAAACCTATGTGTGCGTTATATACCTAAAAACTTCCTCATGAACCACTACATCTATTGATACATTGTATAACAATCTGTTCAGTGGTGTTTGAATTTATTGCGAAACAACAACACAAACAGACAGACACGGCAATAATGTAATCTAGTGTTGTAGAGACTAAATTTTTGTGTTTGAAATATCCTCTGTAAATTTTCTTTACAAGGAAGCGTCATGGAAGTTCATCTGAGGATAATTGACGTATCATACGCAACTTAAATAACTACAGGTACGTCGCTAATGTTTAGAAGGAGGGTACGAGAATATGGTCGAGCGAAACCGGTTTGAACCAGATTTTACTGGTAAATGAAACAAATATTTGTTACATTTATCGTTCAGAATTTTCATCACTATGATTGCTTACTTCTACATATATAAATAGATCTACGACAATCACTAAAACAATTTTAATATATTAACATTCTCTCGATATTCTTAACTTCTATGATATGTTAAGATTTACCTGTATCCAAGGAATGGAATGTTTCTAATGGGAAATACACACGAGACCTACGAGAAGAAAATAATTTCTAAATACAATTCCAAAGAGTGCAAAAAAAATGTTTTCCTAAGTCACAAATGGACGGCGTGTTTAAGCTCAACTTATTGAAATTAAGAGCTTTTCCTAAGAATAAAGAGTGAGATTGATTTCCGAACAATCTTTCTGCCACATTTATAAAAATTGACCAAATCATTAGCATATCACCAATTCTCAAATATAATAGTAAAAACGTTTATATTTTTATCTTTGAAATTAGCAACAAAACGGTGTTAAATAAGCCTAAAATGACGCGAGGCTTTTCTGTCTCTGTCGCACCACTTGCTTTCGTGTATGTGGAATCTCGCTCGATTGATTTCCATTTGCAGCGCTAACTTCAGAGAAATAAAACAATACGGCGTGTGCTTTTTTCAAAAGTCCTTTTAAAATTCAATTATTTAAATGGACACTATTATTTAATAATTCACATTTAAAGTTTTACATTTACTAAATGATTAATTAAATTAAACGTCTTAACTCACGTTCGCGTACTTCGGTTTTGGTACCGACAAGTTTCGGACCTGTCGAAGGTCCTTCTTCAGGTTGAGATACGGCGTTTAATTTAATTAATTATTTAGTTAATAATGTCTCACGAAACCTTTAATAAGTTTTTTTTACATTTATAATTAAACAACAATTTACAACACAAACATGTCAATACAACATTCATTTATAATAATTAAACATTTAATTTTGAAAAACATCCACTAACCTAATTGACTATAATTGTACAATGGTATTAATTTTTGTATTTAAGTGATGACCTTTGTAAAATCCGTCAAAGATCAACCAGACTGATTGTTTGGGAAACATTACGATAGCTATAAGTTTGTATTTTTAACTTTACCTCACCACATCAATTTACTACTTATTTATCCGACAATTTGACAAAAATCACAAACATTTTTATGTTAACATTTATAAACATTTAGAATTATATTTTCTACAACAATTAAAATTGAACGTCTTTTGCTGATTTGTTTACTTTTATTCCTTCTTCCCTGTCTCTCCTCTTCTTCCACTCCCTATTCTCTATCTTCTCCCCTCCCCCTTATCTTTTCTCTTGCTCTCCTTCTCACTCTCTTCCGTCTCTCTTTCTTGAATTGTGTCTTTTTTATAATGTTCATGTCATTCTTCAATTGTATAGGCTTATCAAGTCTGATACACATTAGAGTAACATGTAGGATACTATCTTCTGTCGTCTATTAAATCCCCGTTTCAGTATCTTTAGAACAGGTATCTTCGTCTTTCCGCGGAACCTCTATACTCACGGTGTAGTTAAATCTGTCTGTTTGTCATTTCATTGTGATCTCCGCTTTTATCTTCGGACAAGCAAACTGAGGATGCATACCGGACGGGACATGCATGTCTTGTCTGCACTGCAGTTGTAGATCCATTATATCTCGATGCAGTGACATAATCAAGCGAAGGATCTTCGTGAAGTATTCAATTTTCTGTAATAAAATTATTTCCGTTTAAATAGAATTATAGAAAGAAAATTCTACTTCTTGGAGTCTGATGATATAATAATATACAAAACAGTGTGCTGTAAATGATGGACAAAATGATTTTTTCGTTAATAATTAACTAAAACTTGTCTACGGCCCCACCCAACGTTTAGTGGTGATCTGGTTTAAAAATGGTATGCACTGGCTTAAATATCGTAATCATGTTGAGAACGGTAGTAGAGGAAGGAATTTAGAAAGAGAAATATTATTCGTTGCTTGTGTCTTGCCGTCATTTGGTGAGGCGGTTCCAGGACCGTTTAAAATGGATATCCGTAATAACTGCTTACCCTAATGCATTACGGGCGTGAGGGTTACTATTGTTTTCCTTTGATACGTTAATGAATGTCTAAAACTGATCTTATTTTGTATTTTTTCAGGATTCTTGCGGATATCTTTTCGATCCCAATCGATTTAACATTGAAATTAACTAAAAAAATAAACAAAAGTAGTACAAACGTGGTTTAAAAAATATATTAACTAGTAAACTACCCCAGCTTCGCTCGGTTAGGTAGTAAGGAAAATAAAATATAGCTTAAGTTACTCGCTAATAGAAGATTTCTATTGGTGTAATATATTTTTAAATCGGTTCAATAGTTTTTGAGTTAAACAAACAAACAATGAAATCTTTTCTCTTTATAATATTAGTATTGATATACCTAAACTATTAGTGGCAAAGTATTACGCTACACTAATGCATGCAAAACTAAAAAAAAATATTGTACACTAAAGGGATAATTTGTTAAAATTAATTATCAATAAATAAATTAAATCAAAAGCAGTAATGCAAGTCTTAGAGCGGTAGAAAATAAAGTCCCTTTACTGTACAAAATAATTAAAAATGTTTGAAATGCTAACGATGCATGCTAAAAGGTTCGACAGTCTCATACTGCTCTAAGCGTCCGTGAAGAGAAAGCCTTAGTAAAAAATAAAATGTGACTTACTTTTGAATTTTTCCCCTCAGTGTACAATATCAGAACGAATTAACACTAACAAATAGTTTCTTATTATGTTGATATAACGATATAATGAATAAAATTGTTTTTTTTTAATCAATGCAAGGAGTTCAGTTTTTACGATATTTTTTTAATAAACCATCGCCAAAATATATCGCTCTTTTCTTTGTCTGTATTTTTTTTCTTTAATCCAATTATTTCGCTATTTACAAAATGTAACAGCTTGTTTACATTACACATATGTATATAGATAAGAATTAATTAAATAATAAGCCTTTTTAGATTTTTATTATATACACCATACTCGCAACTCGTAACTAAGTGCTGTGCGCATGTGTTGTGTGTGAATGTGTGTCTGTGTGTCTCATTATAATATTATATTACTGATTGTAGATTATATTACATACTTTTTTTAATTATATTATAACCAAATAGTGCCATTGGTCAAAGCCTCAACGACAGAATTCTTGGATGTCCTTTTTGTTGTTAAAAAAGGATCGACGCAATTAAAATGTATATTAC
>DWTW01000921.1:0-14139 GCA_018246275.1 Papilio slateri | reverse complement strand
GCTTAGATCTGATGAGTCATTTACAAGTTTATAGTAAATATCGCAGCGCCAAAGTGTTAAAAGAAGTTAAAAATACGATTGACTCGGTATCTTCACAAAAATTAGAAGAAGTTCTACAACCAAAAATATATATTTAAATTATAAACGGCAGGAAAAGTGTCAGAAGAAACTCCCGCAAATTTATTGGAGAACTACTAAGTACTAGAAGTACTGTTCACCTAATTATACGTGCCTGTAACAAACAAGTCATAACATTAATATACGTACATACAAACGAAAAGGGACGCAAGAGACTCAATTGACTCAGTATTTTTCCGTATTGTCTTAGTACAGTTTCTAACGCGCACAAATTTTAGCAAAGCTTCTGTTATTAATTGAGTAAAGCGTGCTGGCAATACAACGGCATCTCGAATTTGTTTGCCGTCCTCGCTGGCAGAATCAAGTTGCACTTCGCGTTAACAATAATATTATTTAATCAGCCCTCCTCCAACCTGTGGCCATGAGTAATTTTAGCATACTAACAACAATTTGATATTTTTGGGATAAACAGTACAATTTCCTCAATCTCATAGTATCAGCGTTAGGTAGAGATCTTCAGATTTCGCGCGTCCGACACAAATAAAACAGTTTTGGTCTCTTCCTTTTTCTTCTTTTCAAGTAAGTGTATTATTCTTCTGTCTCGATTAAGTTTATAGGTATCACAACTGCATCTCTTTTGGTATAAAAGACATGCACGAGACGTACCGTGACAACGGTGCCGGTTGTCACGGTACGTCTCATACCTAACCTTTGCCCTCTTTCCCATCAAAAAATATATGTGACGTTATAATACTAAAATGCCTTTCAAGATATTTTCCGTAACTACTTAAATTAAACTGGACTAAACGACTATCGAATAGGGAATAGTTAACCACAACAATGTGGTTTTTATTGTCTTGTAATAGAATGCAGTTTCGTTTGTGGTGGCGTACATATAAAGAGACATTTAAGCTCAGGTGACGCCCACGTACGAGAAAGTCTCGGAGAGTCACGCCCGAGGGTATTGAGATATCAGGGTATGGGCAGAGGCCACAGGTCAGCGTGTAATAACACACGTACACAAGATCAAGATGGATTCTTCGATGCTTACTGAGTTTCACTGCGGCAAAAATTCTGTGGGTTCGGAAGTGCAGGAATTCGTAAGTGATTTTAAAAGAAGAAAAGAGATAAGATTCCTTTGTGGGCAATATTTACGACAGATATTTTAACGGCGATATTTAAGTGACTTATATTTTTTTTTCAAAAACATACTTATTGATGTTTAATTCACAACTTTACTTAAGTAATATAAAAATGTCGCTTGTTTTAAGGAAAAATAATCTTTGGAGGTGTCAATGGCCCTAATGATCTTTGATCCAGTACCCGCTGTAGTTTGGTTTAGTTTCTCATTAGTTTGCATCCCCTCCGTACTCTAAAATCGCTGTGATTATCTAATGCAAGATTCCAGAAATATTATTAACACTCTGTAAGCTTTTTAAGAAAGGTTATATTCTTTACATAAAAATTAAATATACCTTTCAAACAGTGACGATCGCTAATTGATTTTACGTGGTCTGCTTTATTGAACCTCTGGCGAACACAGACTTTTAGATAACGTGATACAGAGTGATTTTTTTAAAATACAACATTACATACATTTTAAAAAGGATTTAAGTAAATTTCTATTATAGTCTTTGGTAAAAAGTTAGTCTAATAGTTATCGAACATTAACTGTTGTCATAGTTGTACCGTGCGCAGAAATTTCTTAAAGCTTTCACACAGTCATACTGTACTCCGGCACTGCGGAGCCAGTTTGAAGCATTAAAATAGTGTCCATTTAATGATCGTATACAGGACACTAACGATGACTTCAAACCACTTCAAACGTCTAAAGGAAAATTAGTGAATCGTCGGTTACACTCGATCTATCAGGGAAAATTGAAAATATATCGATTGCGGTCTTTTAATAAATACACTTCGGCGCCAGTCTTGACCGAGCATAAACCCAGCGGTCAGGTCTTGGTGCGACCACCGGAGGAGCGAGCGCCACATAAGAGCAAAGCGCATGGAAAATCCTCATGTTTTAAACAGTCGTTGCACTTTTTATACGCCTAAAGCGGTCGTACGCTATAAATAAGTTTTAAGAGAGGGATTCGCTGCGATAAAAACCGATTGACATACAACCGCGGCTTGCTGGCGACGTTTGACGACGAAATGTAATATTAGTAATTAATACGCACAGGTATAGCTTATATGCCTGATAGATTGAGTACACTTGCGTTAATTAAAAATTAAGAAGGGTTTGATACACTTGTTGTTAGTTTGCTCGAGAGAACAGCTGTATTATATAATGTACTTTTATTTGTACTTATGTGAATTTTGTATAATCTTAAATTATTGTAGTAATATAAGAGTTTCGATCTCATTTTCAATCTGTTACTACATTAACCCATGTTGATATGTATTTATCGTGGTTTACACAAAACAAAACAATCGCCATATCAGCTTAACCTAATCTAACGTGTAGCCCTATCTTTATCCGCTTTTCAAACAAGATTTTGACTCTCAAAAGTACGTGAGACCATCATCATACTCTTAAATGGAACATACTTCAAAACACATCTGTAATTTTTGTAAAATATCACAAAAGCCTATCAATATATATGTAATCAAACCTTTACCTGTGGTATAACCGCTATTTAATTCTATCTTATTTTTCTACTTCCGACAGGCTAATTTTTAATTCAAAAGATGTTTTACGGTTTTGTGGTAATAAATGGAAATGTTGAATTTGAATCAAGATGCACGCACTACATCCAATCTAGTTTCGTAGCACGGTCCGATGACCACCAAAACACGTCGTCGCCGGAAACATAAAGCAACATTTGCCAGACAATCATTTGCATATAACGACGCTCGGAGCGGTATGGTTCCGAAATCGATACATATTCGAGAGTGGGACGGAAAGCGCGTGGGCGGGATCGAACCTTTGACCGTCGGACTCGTGGGCCCGGGTTGTGTGTCGCAACGCACATGCCGTGCTAACGGCCTTTTAGAAATTGTAAATTACGACGCTTATGTCGTTAACTCATTCAAATTTTAAATACTATCACGCCTACAATCCTTTAAGACTGTCTGTTCTTTCGACCCCCTGTGTTTGTTGAGCCAGAGGCGTATTACTGATTCTTAAATTCATCGATAGATGGCTGACAGTTAAATATTACTATTGTTGACGCTTAATACTTTCTGCTCTTATGATGTAAATTTAAGGTTGACTTCTGGACGTTTCAACCTGACATACGAGGTGAAACCTCCCGCGGTTTATGGCGAGCGTTACAACTACACAAACTATAGAAATGGACAAAAACCTTTGTCTGTCAAAATTTATTTCGGTATAAAGTGAAACGCGACAGAATTAGTCAATCTCCGGGCCCGTCGTGTCGACCGTGTAGGCGTCATCACTGATATGTAACTCACTTGGATCAAACATGTGTCTTTAAGTTACAACTTAAGTGACAATAGCACTTAAGTATTACCCATCGCGGCAATTCTATCTCGATATCGCACTAAATAATAACTAATAAATTATAGGGTGAGTGAATTCTTTGTATTTACGTATTATTGCGATTAAGGACAACAATTGTGCACATAGTTTACCTACGATGATTTCCAATTTATGATTTGCCTTCAATCATCATCGATTAAGCTACTAAGGTTTTTTTTCTTTAATTAAATTTGATCCCATTAATATAAACATTAAAAGAGGCGATAATTATCTTTTTCCACATAATAATTCATACAATTACTTAATACAATATCCTTGCTGCACCTAAAATGTTTTCTTAACCTCGTAAGTCGTTGTGCAGCAAGATAGGATTTTTTTTTTAAAAGTTACACAAGGCCCCATGGATGAATGATTTAATCGCCTTCAATGACAAAGCTAGTTTCCTGTATCCATTTTAAAATTTGTCGGGAGGAAGCATGAAGCCGTTAAATGTCTCAGGTTTAATATATAAATTAAAATCATTCTCTATGCGGCTCTTAAAGAACGCTTCCCACAAAATTTTCGAATCACTAAAATATTGAAACCTAATAATTTAACGACCAAAATTTTAATTTCTTCGGTCGAGCGAACAAATCGGTAACGCGATACTATCCGAACGTTAAATTCGATCCGGGCGGCGCGAAAAAAACAAGATGGCGATGCACACGATTGTGTTTCCCTCCAAATCTTACATTTTTTTTAAATTTTGTTACACAAGTTAAATTTAGGCTAAAATGTGTGGAACTTGGATTGGCTTTTTTGTCCTCAAAGTGTGATGACAATGATGAAAAAGATTTCTATGGATTTTGATAATGAATGAACTAGTCTGAAAACTTGAATAGAAGTTTGTCTGTGGAGGAATTAAAGTCGATGAAGTGTATGAGATAATATTCATTATCTCTGCTGAAGGGATAAATGAATAATGAGTGACAAATATATGTTTTTCTTTGTGTTATTTAATGAAAGAGACGTCATAGATGAACTTACATATATTAGTCAGATCAGCCACATATGTACTTAGGAAATGCAATATAAGGAGTACCCGTAACCGCCGAGTATGTGTGCGTAGATGTACTTACTGATGAAGAAGATCCGAGACACGTATACCAGAATCGTGGAATCCGTGATCTCTGCCTACGCCTCGGGGTCCCGGGCGTTACCGCTAATTTATTTATTTGAGTAGTAGTAACACTATATTTCATTTTTTAATCATTTTGGCATTTGCAAATATAATACATAATTGCAAAATGAATTATAATTCAATGTATTTAATACATCAGGCTACGAATCGTTACATAATTTCAAACGTTTAGAAATAAAATTTTCTCCAACAATTTATTGATTGCCCTGCGCCCACTGAACGGTAATTTACGATCGGCCCGATCACATCGATAGCGCGGTCAGTGGTGCTGCAAGCTACTGCTTTACGGCTCCCATTAGTAAATAGTACGAGGTCCATAAGGTCCGCCGACGCGGTTGCCAGGGGCGGGCGCGGCCACTCGACCCGACTGCGGTAGAAAGTTCCGCCCACGCCTGCCCAGAGGTCACTCTCCTACGCACTCCCGTACAAGTGGAGACCTCTCACGTCTCGCGCATGGTGGGCCTACGTACGAATAATGGCAATCGAACGTCTCAACGTCGCTTCACACGTGCAATAATAAACAATAACAAGTCACGTACACTTCAGACTACACTACGATTTCAATCAAAGCTACTTTGAACTCTCTACGCCAGCTTGTTCATATGTAAAAAATAATTCAGTGTTCTTTAAGAAAAACATATAATAACTATGTCTTTAAATTTAAACTCACTCGCTCAAGCTAACGGGTTTCGTTCTAATCAATTTTAACATAGCTCTTTGTGTTTACAAACAACAAAAATTATAATTTTCAACTGTCATAGCTCTATTTAAGTACATCTTCATGATCAATTCTTCATTAATGAAGTAATTGGGTAAAATTTTTGTAAATAAAGTCATTTTCTAATATGTATTGCCATATATATCAACAGTGTCATTGACTTTCTCAGCACATCAAGATATGAATACAATCTCTGTGCCTTGAGCACAGCACGTAAGCTTTAAACGTGAATAATCTTTTTGGCTTATAAATATAAAATGAAAAACAAAAATGTATCGCCGAAGTATGAATTTTACCAATAATAATAAGAGCATAATTATAATTCGTAATCAATAATCGACTAAATACATTGATTTTCTCGATCCTCAAATGTCAGGGGTCATCCACCCACAGCGGAGCTGAGACCGCACCAAGCAGGAGGTGGGCGATAGCGCGAGCGGTTTGTTCGTTCCGAAGATAATGGGCTTTTGCAAGCATGACCGTGCAAATGGAATCAGTTATTCATTAATTTCCCTAAACCACCGAAAAGTTTACATATACGAATGAAGATGTACTTACATCTTATTTTAGTTGCAGTAAATTAAATGATAAAATCGTCCGATTAACATAACGAAATCATAACTATAAGAAGGAATCTTTTATCGTTAAACGTGACACAGACATCTGGAACTCATGTTTGATAAAGTAGTGTGACGCCGTACAATGTCCTAGTACGAAAGGAAAGTATAGTCAAGAGAACATTATTAATATTATTATTGTCATGTATCTTAATAAATATTTATTAGACAAATAATCTTCTATCATATATTAAATGGGCGAAATTCATCAGACCAATTTGTATTCTGGCAACGTCTACTTATGACTTAGCCGCTCTCGCCAAACAAGAAGCGTGTTCGTAGCATTACAGTTAAACGCTGACCTTAACTTAATAAACAAAAAAGCATCACTCAAAAGCAGTGGAAACGCGCATGTGTGCACAATTTAGAAGCGTGGCCGCTCTTGATGAGGAAACGAGCGAAGGCGCAGTCGCGGGCTGTCGCGGGCCGGGTCAGAGATGGGCGTCGTTAGGCCACTGTTGAAGAATGTGCGGGTTCGACACCGGCGCTAGACTTAATAATTCCGAAGATCGGCTTTCAAGTGAAACGGTGACGACGTCCGCTTTATGCATATTGATAGCCTAATTTGATTGCTCGCACGCACGTATTGTCCGGAGAGCGGATTAAGAAGAGATTGTTGCACAGCTTGTTTATAAAAAGTCTTTACGTGGAGTAGTGTATTCCACACAACAAACGTTAGGCGAGTAGTGTATTCCACACAACAAACGTTAGGCGAGTAGTGTATTCCACACAACAAACGCTAGGCGAATAACTTTAAATCATCAAAATTCAGAATAACAACAAATTATATAGTTTAAACAGTATTACAAATTAACGATTTTATTTAAAATTCGCTGAAAAGAGATAATTTCGTTCGTATCAACAGATTTTCTAAAGTATACCTTAGGTTAAACCTTAGGTTCTTGTAGATTAATTATGCTCTTCCAAAATGTATTTAAAATTAAGTATTACCAAATAACGAATCAGATTCACTGCGAACCAAAAAAAGTTACTCTTATCGCAGGTTTTAGCTTTTCCCTAACCGCCCGAAGTTCACTCGACGAGTTCATGATTTCTGTCAATAACTCATTCTCGACAAGAGCAATTGAGACAACCTCTATCTATACCATACATTTGGTCACTCACAGAACCGGTGACACCACACCGGTCGTACAAGATAAAATTGATACTTTGTCATCTCTGACTCATTTATATTTTTTTAAACTGTGCATCACCACGCTCGGTAGACACCTGTCCACGATAGATAAATAATCAGCATGATGATTTCAAAGTAAGTATTTGCAATGATCTTTGCTTTATAATACTTTTACTTTACATTTTGTGCAAATAATTCGATGGATACTGGCAGTGAAGTTCTGGTTAGTAAATGATCCCCCGGACCGAGTACCCGCCTTGTCGTGACGGTGGAGCTTTGTAGCCGGGGCTGGTCACTCACGGTAAACCAGGAGGAACTCAGGGCCGGTCTGTGATGTAGGGCCGGCCAAAGGGGCCACTCGAGGCGGTCTCGAATGTGTCCATCTTGGAGGCGAGCTGGAGATCTGCTGGGATCGAGAGACCGCTGTCCCTCGTCTCTGTAGTTGCGGTGGAGTCGCGGAGGTATTGCGCTGGACCACATTTCCTATCGTTGGCGACTGAATGGGGTACATGTCTTCTTCTTTAATATCGAGTATTGCTTTTTTACAATCAAGGTCGGGGCTACTTGTACACAGGTCCCATCAGAATGAATAAATACAAGACGAATGAGAAATCATGCAACAGATATATTCTGTGCCTAGAGTGGGCAGTAGAAGGCAATAATGTGTGAGTTCTTTACTAAAATAAATTCGCCTAATCAATAGATCGCATTTACTATTACCCATAAATTAGCCATAACATTGAGGAAATTTAAACAAAAAAAAAACCTAAATCATTTCGATCATTAACTTTGAAGTTAATTTTATGATTCAATCGTCGTATATAATAGCAACAAAAACTCAGACGGGCAGAAAAAACCTCCCAAATTAGAAGAAGCTATAAAATGATATAAATTTTTACAAGACAAATTTAATATCTTAAAATCAAGACTAATCATAATAAATTGTGATCTTCGATATAATAAACTAGGCGCCGATCGAACACCTGTTTAATAAGATTATCAAACGTTGCTAAATTTATGAACGAAGGTGACGCAAACTGGTTCCCAGCAATTAATTCCACTTTGTGTCTAAAACTACGACTCACAAGTTATGATTCAACATTGCTCGTCCAATATTTTACCAACTTACATTACTTACATTTCAGTGAATCAAATATTCTAAAACTAAAATTTGAGTGGTTTAAACACGAGAGTACCACTGTTCACAAGTCCCTCTTGTGACGTATTAGAAATCTAAAAGTTGTCTACGGGGCTGAGTGATTAGTTTAATATTAGGGGTTAATGTATGAAATTGCCCTTTCTTTCCTAATATATATTTATTTAATCCAAGTATTTACCCTCATTATCTATACATATCTGCCATCTCTCTATACGTTATATATGCCTTTGCGGTAGAACTCTGAGACCTAGACTCAACAAACTGTGTGAAGGCATTTTGTATTGCTTCCTGGAAATAAAAATTTAACCATGTCAAATTGCAGAAAAAATGGTAGTCGGTTGGGGCAAGGTCCGGTGAGTACGGAAGATGTCGCAGGTTTTTAACTGTAGGTCCTGTGTTATTAAAACGGGGCCTCGGGAAAGCAATTGAACCAAAAACGCACGGTGCGTTTGTAAGTAGTATCTTCTCCAAACGCATTTCAATTCAATTCCAAGCTGGAAATCGTATTCAAAAATTACAATCATCTTTAATGTATTAACCGTCTTCACTTTTAAAGCCGAATGAAAAAACAATTGAAAATCAAACAAACGAACGTACAACATTAGTTTGTTTTCATTTTTCAAATTTGAATGCTCCAGTCATGTGTAATCTCACACCAAACAGGTTTAATTTTAATTTAAAGTAGGCAGTACGTTAAAACGGCCGTTTAAACCCCTATTATTAACTAGTCTTGGTCGCCTATAAACCTCTCGGTGGTAAACCTGTTAAATAGCTGCGTAAGTAGAATGTGCCAGGAGTACTCCCACATAAAAACGTGGAAACATTTAAAGTAAAAGAGGTGCTGTAGAAGTAAATTTGTCTCGTGTCGTCATTATATCGCTTCACACGCTACACCAATGTGTGTCACTTTGAAAAAAATGTTTACAAATGATGCAAGAAAGTCCAGACGAAAATAATCATTCCCGTCGTATTCCTCGCAATACGTTCTCATTAATTTTCGTATTCATTTCACTAGAGTTTTAGTCACTTTTTTATTGATGTTTATTTGGTGTCATGGTTTTTTATAAATATGTACATGATTTGTCAGCTGTAATAGTTGTAAGGGAGTTTAAAGATAAGAATGTTATAAATCTACAGAAGGTATTAAATGTAAACTATTTGACTATGTCATGTATTGTTGTATGTTATGTTTGAATTGTTTGATTCGCGTATCTAGAAAGACTTTCCAAAAGTTACGTAATATTACAGCACCAGACCCAGTGTGGACAGTAAATTAAATCAGGACAAAAATATTCTAAGCGTCGTGAATGTCTTCGGAAACAGATAGAATGCAAAAATGAATGCATGCTAAATCAATAAAATAAAACATACTCATTAAAACAATGCTCGAGGTGCCGGGGTGGTTCATGAATTATTTTCTGTGATAGATCGGTGTTATAGGAAATTCACAAGGTGAAAGGATTGCAGACCTTGTCTTTAAGTTAACAAGTCAAACAAAGGTAAAAGTTGATTTTCAATGATTCACGTACTGTTAGTAAAAAAAATAGGAAGTTATAAGTTACTAAATAAACTAGTGATAAATAGACGCGGTACGTCCTGTGCGCGATTTGCAGACTTCGAAACGAGACTAGACCATTAACATCTTGGAGATAAATATATATTTATGTCTCTACAATAATAATTAAACCATTTTAAAAGTCATAACCGACAAACGCGACGCGCGACTTGCTTTTCAAGAGTACGAGAAAATGACGGCAATGAACAGAATACAATTATCTGTTAAAACTACATTTGTTATCGTAATTAGAATAATAAATGACAGCCAAACAGATCAGTGCCGCACTTAATGGAGACAAGTGCCCATGAGACGGGAAGGTGTCGAATAAACTCGATTGATCTTTAAGTTAATGAATGAAGATTCGTGAGGCAATTTATGCAAAGAGCCGAGACGGTCCATTGACGGGCGGCCATTGAGCGCGTAACGGTAACTAGAACTGGTCGCGGCGAGTTCGTACCGCGATAGAGAGCTGCCCGATCGGATGTTGTTTTGGATGTGACGAAAGCCCACAAGTGACAACATCATTGTTCCTCAACCACTGCGGCAGTCTGTTGCAAGAATGTTTTACTTATAACGTGGAAATAATAGTCTGTTAATCGCAACCATTGTATTTCTATACTACAATTATGTATCAAAGATATTGAAAAATATATCACATTGTCATTTCAGTTGGTTTATTCTACAAGATAAGTCGCTGACCTAGCGAGAGTTGAAACACCAACACTTTAGTGTAAGAACGTCCTTAGTATCTATGAAATCACAGGCGCGATTCGGATGATGAAAAGTAAATATCCTCGTGGATAGATGTTCTTGCATACCTTCTAGCTCCTTCCATTGTTTTGAACATTATATTACGCTAATATCGATAGCACGAAACTTGTTTTAAATCCGATGACCGGTTTTTATAGATGGAATAGTTATTTGATTCCCAGCAGGTGTGTGACCGGGCCATGTTAATATACTGTATTTTTTGCGTGGGCAACGTTTGATGATGTGATGTCATCTGTGATATCGACAAGCTATGGCCTGTTATATTAGATTTGGAAATTATTAAATTACACTTCTGTAGCAATAAAATTTTCTCATAATCCTATTATAGTAGGTTGATAATAGGTAGCCGAAGGTTGTATATGCTCTTGTCCAGAGGCTTTCAGGACACGATACAACTATGACGTTACATATATGTATATAAACTTGAAATCGTAATACGAAATCGCCTTCCTCTAAAGTTTAAATATCATGAACTATTGTTATAATACTTGCCTATCTATCAGCTCTATAGTTTTGTTCAACTTAAAACACACACGCAGATTTTAACGAAGGATTGATCATGTAGAAAAAGCTTATGCAAAACATTGAATTCATTTATCTGGCTATTCAAAGGTAAAGTTACTTCTTAAAATCTACGTGAAAATGAATCACTCTAAAATATAATCGATCTCGAATCTGGAAGATAATGATCCTCGTTCCCATTAACGAGATGTTAAGTTCGAGATATAAAACAGGCAGTGATATTCGAACCCATACGAAACCCAGTACAAATTATTGAGATTCTTCTTTCGTATTATGATTACATACCTGAAACAAAAACAAAGAAATTAAAAAAAATTGTGAGATTGTGTTCATTACCGGTGTTAAGGTAACTATGGAAATGTTATAAAGCACTTTAAACTTCCGGAATTTATTTCTCTTAGAAATATCCCAAGAAAAATGTAAAAAATTATTCGATTCATTTATTTATGAAGTTTAAAGGTTTTTATTGTTAAATCATTAGAAAACAGAAATAGACCCAAAAAACATGCTTAGTTTTGTTTCTATCAATACAATATATGATATATATGGAATAAGTAACAGAAAGCCGTAGCGATCGTCAAGTCGCAACTTGATCAAGAAGTGAAAGGTCACGTGTATCCGAACCAGTTTGCTTGCGTGTGCTCGTGTCTCCGGATGTTGGTCCGTTCATTGACAACTACCAATTATAAAGAAGTCGGCCACCGGCTGCCGACACTGTCTGAGCCGCCTAACTGTCCAAAATTACAAACCTTTCTAAAGCCGAGGGCGTGGCCGAGCATCACTTCTTTTAGTACCATATATCAGTTTAGAAGTTAAGTTAGTTAGCTGAACGTCGCGTGGACGACGTCCCAAGCGTATGCTTACGAATTAAAGAATGTGCGCCCTCATTGGGAATATTTAATGCAACAACGAAATAAGATTTCTGCCGAGCCTTGTACAATAATAATATTACATATTAGTCGGTACGAAATTTAATTCGATTGTACATCACAATAGCATGAAGCTTTTATATTTTGAAAGTTTAGATATCGATAAGTTAAACTCACGAAACTTGAAAATCTTCATTTTCAATAGGCCTAATCACTTATTAAACTATAAAGACCTCGGACTATAAAGAGCCGCGCACAATTCATGTTCAATAGGTTATTGGAAAAATATAAGCCGGGGAAATTGCCGCGCAGTGAGAGAAAACAATAGCCGCAGAGACGCCGCCCGGCGCGAACAAACACACATCGATATAGGAATGACTTCATAATTTCTCCGCACACACATGGCCATGCACACGGCTGTAGCTTCCGGCCGCATCTGTGAATGACGCGTACGCATGTTTACTACCGCCCGCCTGTCCTTCATTTGCGCGGACTTGCGTCATCGAGCGGGTGGCCATGGTTTGTATAAAGTTGAAATAGATTGCTATTGAAATCTCGCTTTTCAACAGTTTTATTATGTTGTGATAGTGATCACTATAGCGATAGATCACTACAGCTCCACTTGGCCGCACATTTACAAGACGATTCTAAGCCGCTAACGGATTTATATCGATATCGGATGCATACTTAATTTTTGTGTTCTACAAAATGAAATCTATAATTACGATGACATAGTGATATACTACTCTACTCACTATAAGCTCTATGAAATGTTTTACAAATTACGACTGTACAATAAGCCTATCATGTAAAATTTCGTATTCGTCAAAATGCGCCGAGACTCGTGTTGCACATGGCCACTCTAGCGATCGTTATTGCCCCAACATGCGCCAGCAGTACACGATTCCGCCAATGGTCTTCGCGCCCGGCATGCATACGGCACATTGCAAAATCATTTACAATATTCCACTCGTATAATTTAAATGTCTAAGTATACTAACATTGCTACATATCTGACAATGTTCGTTCATAGTCAATACTGTTAAACAAGGGAATTGATTCCAAACGAGAGACCTGTTTATAGAAATACGAATGTTCATCCATCGATAGAACTTTCCGGAAGAATCAGTCACACTGACCGCAGATAATGCTTGCCTAGAAATAACTGTAGTAGCAAAAGTTAAAACTAAAAACAATCTCTAACGTCCATTTTAATTCAACCTAAGTAAAGAGAAATAATAGAAGTTATTCGCTCATCCCCATCTCCATTTACTTTTGTAAAGACAAAAGTAAAGAGAGAAATTATACCGCCCGCTAAAGATCCAGATAATACACGAATCACAGTCGATATGGAGTTCACGACAAATTGGTTACCCTAGCCATCGCGACTCGGTGTACGACACGCCTGCTGCCAAAGAAACACCTCCGACGGCATCGAGCCAAAGATGGCGTAGGTCGTGGATCCGTGCAATAATATTTCTTTCCATTTGACGTCGGTATAGTTGGCGTTTTATTTTAGGTACAGATCATATCCATGCGGTTAAAAATAAGTTTGTACTAACGCTCGTAGCCCAGAAACAGATCTTAGCTTTTAGCGTCTTTTCACTGAAGATTATGAAAGGCAGTGTATGACAAACCGCGTTCGTCAGCTGTATATATCTATATCGACCTTTATTTTGTCGCGCGTGTCATTTTGACGGTACCTGTATGGTCAGCAAGTTTTCATAGTGAGGCGGTTTAGCCAGGGACGCAACAACGCACAGCCTATGTCTCCTTCTAAGCTGTTGGTAACTCCAACTCCTAACAGTTGATAAGTGAATCATATTTATGCCACTAGGTTCAGTCATCTTTTGTCACAACGGAACAAGCGTAAAGCGTTCGCCGCCGTCCTGTGTAGACGTCTACTATCGGTTAACATCATGCTCGTCATCGATCGATCGTTTAATTTTATTAAGAAAAGATATGTTGGTTTCAATAATTAGACAAAACTGCGAAGGAAGAAAGTACATGATGGTGTAACTAGCATTATTAAATAATTAAAAAATAATTATTTAACAATATAATAAATGTTAAATACAATCATATAA
>DWTW01000920.1:0-14140 GCA_018246275.1 Papilio slateri | reverse complement strand
GGTTTTTGGTTGTATGCGTTTTTAAATTACAACTTTGAAATGTTTCTTTCCTTAAAATTACACACATTTGTTCCCGCTGCTCGTTTGGCCCCTTCTTTTATAAAAAATAAATATTAATTGAATAATTTAATTTTATCCTTTTTAATAACAATGGTTTTCTTAAATTGTTCATTTGCATATGATTTTATTTTGAATAGATAAAATTCGTTGTTTTCTAGAATCACCTTTATACCAGCTAGTTTTACTAAACTTTATATACTTCGTATCATTTATATGTATGCTTTTACATGTATCTTAATCCTTTAGTGAAGAAATTAGTTAATCTTTTCCTTTTAAAGATATTGGCGAAGCACATATAGTGTGATTCAATTTTCGGTATTGCCTCTATAAAAAGTTTTTGTTATAAATAGTTTTTTAACAGTGGTAGAGCCTGCGGCAACAACATCAGTTGCACGAATGGGCCGGCTCGACCGGTGAAATACCACGACCTCACAGGAGACAGTCGTGAAGTAGAAGTATTCTACGTTTCGTCCGATGAGTGAGGTGCCGGAGGCCCAATTTTAGTCCTCTTCCCTTTCCCATCCTTACCTAATAAAGATAAGATTGAAAAGGGAAGATGAATGGACGAGGAGGGGATGGATTGGAGAAGGAAATATCTTTTGTCCTGTTTATCCCCTTCTCTATCCATCAAACGTAGGCAACGCATCTGCAACTCATTACTTGTTGCGGATGCCTATGGGTAGCGGTCACTTAACATCAATTGAACCGCTTGCTCATTAGCCACCTTGTACTATTTTTTCATCTCTCTCCTTTCTTTCTTGCTTTTTCCTATTCACTATCTCTTTCACTCTCTTTTTCAAACAACGAAATCATGACTCAATCCTTACAATATCTTCAATTGTACAATCTGATCTCCTGGCTTTTGCTGCCAGTAAATCAAGCCACACTTTCTTCTTCGCATTCACTTCCATTCGAAATTCACTATCCCACCACACCGTGTTAGCTTTCCTTACGTTCTTCTTCTTATTCACTCCACATATTTCGGTGGCAGCATCCACTAACCCTGTTTTTATTTTATTCCAAGCACTCTCAACATCCATTTCTTTCAAATTACTTTCATTAAACTCACAAAATTTTTCTCGCAAACAACTTAAATATTTTTCTTTCACACAATCATCTTGCAACAGCTCCACTCTAATACGTTCTACCGGTGTAGTAGCTACAGGTGCTCGGTGGCGCCAACATTTGAACAAACCCTTTATCCGACATAATACTAGATAATGGTCTGTTCCAATGTTGGAACCCCGATAAGCCCTCGTATCTATTACCGCGCTTTTCAGTCTTTCATCAACAACTACAAAATCTATTACGCTTCTGTCTTGCCCTCTTTCCCATGTATAAATATGAATTAATTTATTAATTTCTTCCTTTCTGTAAAACCTTTCTTTCAATTTAACTTTTTATTCTAACAGATTTCTGGTGATACCAATGAGGAACAAATTCTGATATCTGCAAGAGTTTACATGGCAAGACCAGCAATGCTTGCTCATGTGCTTAATGACCTTTACTACCTGTTCCGCTATGATCAGTGTCAATCAATGGAACGTTCCCTTGCTATTGTACTGGAAGCAATGGGAAGACATATTCCTGAAAAACATATTCAAATATCCGGAAGGTAAATTAATTATTTTTGTTTTACATAAAAGAAAGTTTCAAATATCTTACACTTATCTTCAAATGATAGATTTATATAGACTTGCCTGCACATATTTAATGGTTACCATATTATAATACTTTAATTGCCTATGTTTGTTTTGTAGTGCTACCCTCTTCTATATTGTAAAGGGAAAAGAAAAAGACAAACTTGGAATGAAATTAAAGCATGATATATTGAAAGCTTTGCTTGATGCAATGGAGGAACATTGGAAAGATGAAACTGTGATGAGGAATGGCTGTATTACCATTTGTCAGTTCAAGATACCAGCTGATGTGGTAAAACATTGCATTTTCATTGAAAATATTAAGTATTTTACTTATTTTTCCCACATATGCTTTTTTTTAATTATATGTATTATAGACTAGTAAATGTAAAAGGAAATATTCTTATAATTATAGTATCTATGTATAAATATGTAAAAGGGAATCATTCAACAGACTTAAAAGTAATGTGTAAATGGAGGCATGTGATATTTGGCTTAGTTAAAGTTTCCATGGAGGAGACATGCCCCATGCTTATATTTTTAAATAAAATGTGTTGCAAATATATTAAATTAAAAAACGTAAATGCCCATCGTTTAAATACATTTTCAACATGGCATCACATATCATAGTAGTCATTCTGAATTTGCCATTTCACCTTATGAAACTGAGGGTGTAGAAGTAGGTAGGGAAGGTGCAGAGGTATGTAGGCGATATTTTTTTTATATAAATATTTCATTGCCATTTTATTAAAAATAAAAACATATATAATCTCCTATAGATATTATTATACTTTTAAAAAGGTGTAGAAAGAAGTGTTGCAAATTGTCATAGTTGAAGTTTTTGTGGAGAAAGCTAGATTTCTTCTATAGTATATTTTATGAGTAGACTAAGTGAAATAAAATAATATATTGATATATCACATACATAAAAGATAATGGTAACCAAAGGGAATTATAGTTAAATTTTAACCACTGGGTGGTCAAGTATTAAATCTCTCTATTAAAATTTACATATATACTTTTGCTTACAGCTGTGTGAGTATGAACGTCTAGTTAAGATGCTGCTAAGTTGTGTCCCATATCTGAGCCAAGAGGGATTTGTTCAGCGAGTATCTATCTACCTGCTTAATTCACTGGCATGCCAGGTTGATGGCAACAGGAAGTTATTCTTGGGAAAAAGTGGCCTCATTGAGGTAAGAATACAATACTATTAGTGATCTTTAAATTTTATTGTGTTCTACATAATAAATATATCTTATACAAATCCATATGTTAAAATTTTCCTGGACTTTATGCACTTTCAGTTGACAGTAATAGGTAGTTACCTAAATAGTTTCTACATTTAAATGAAACTGCTCAATTCCAATGCACTGGTGACCAATGGTCATGTTGTGTGTGTGTGTTTTTTTTTAAATATAAGTAGATTGTGTAGCCAATTGACTATCATTTCTTTTAACCATTTCCACTAAGCTTAAGCTTGTGCTAGGACATGGCTCATGACAATAGTCAATTGGTGGATTCAACAAACGTCCAATACTTAAAATTAAGATGAACTACCTTCTTCTTTCCTGAGGGAAAAGAACATTTTGTGTGCACCCAGTAGTCATCTGCACATCAATGGACACCACCCATTTTTGTGCATATTAGGTTAGCATATAAACCAAGTCAATTGCCCTTCGGACTTCAAAGGAAACAGTTGTTGTTCATCCATTTTATTGGGCATTATCAAATACACACTATTCTTCACCATTCGCTTCTTTACGGACGGTTGTCTTGTCTTGGCTTGGCATGAAATGACCAAATTAACCAAATTTGGAGAAATCTCAATAGCCGATGTCAGGAGATTCTTTTGTTGGAGGTATGGCATTAAGCAAAAGTTGAAAACAGGGTGTACCACAGCGATACGAAAGGCAACTCGTCTTTTCGTATCTACAAACATTAAAACTACCTTAAATGTTAAAAATACGAAATTTTACTTTTTTTAGATATAGTTATTTTTTAGATAGATTTAGATTTCATTTTGATTTTAAAAAGTATTTGAACGGCATACAAAGATTTTTAAATCATGGTCGTCGAACCCGCAAAACTGAGAAAAAAAAATCTCATGTATTTAATAATAAATCACAAGGATTCTCTTTTTTTTGTCTATCCAGTTTCGCACTGGTAGCAGAGCATACAGGCCAACATTGTTTTTCTGTTGTCATATCGTAGCAGGCAGTTTTCTTCGACAATCATCGTCATCCTTCCGCCAATTTACATAAAATATTAATTAATTATACTCTTGAAGCCTTCCTCGTTTCTATTAGTTAAAACAGAAGCAGCCAGGGGACTATGCGATTACAAGGCGATTTAGTTTCTTCCGAAATATTTATTGAAATATACAAACTTTTAAATGCAATATGAAATGCATATAAATCTTCCTAAAAAAATATCTACATGATATTTAGTATGTAGTGTATGTAGACACAAAACGTGTGTGACCCCACCCTTACCCAAAGTACAGCAGGGGCGCCCTACTTTGGGTTACGGCGTAAGTGAAGACGACGCGCATATTCTAAGGACCTTTGGTGAACTTCTTGACGACAAATGTAAGCTGATTCTTGTGTGAGAAATGTATATTATATCGCTTTAATTATTTTGTTTCGTCATTCTTTTCTCTAATACGGTGGATGGCAAACAACACAATTTTATTCTTCTTTTGATTTCCTTGACACCCCTTATCAGTAACAACCCTATGCTATTTTTTTAAATATGTATATACTTGCTTGGTCTATATAGTCTGTTCAACTAAAATTTAATTGAGTATTGCTAATTGGAATCTTTGATTAAAACAAATAAGCCAATTAGCCAATTATTATTATTATATCATAGTCTTATAGTAGTACATACTCTATGACTCAAACAATGTACATTTTACTTTAGTCGCGTGTTAGCGAGGCATGTTTGGAATAGGTTGCCTAGCGGATAGCTTTATACCATTAGCTTGTGTCAAATTCTCAGCCACTACAAAATATTCTGTATATTACTATGAGGGTAAAATTTAGGTTCAAAATAATATACGTGACCGTTGATCATGTTCATTTGCAAAGCGAGTGTCAGGTATTTAAAAAAAAGGCTAGCGTAATATGCAACTTTTTTTCTTTTTTTTCTATGTTAAACGAAATTAAAAAGTCAATAGTCTTAGAGACGGTGTAAGATCTTCACCCACCCATCTAATAACGAGATAAGACATATTTTTATCAAATTCTATTGATTTATAAACACGACCTATGATAGCTTGCCAATCGAAAAGTGTTCGTGGCTTTTTTAAATTAAATTTAATTTAATCTTTTTTTAATAACCTTCGATCTTTTAAAAACCGAACAAATTTAGTTTCAACTGATAGTTTTTAAGATGGAGAGTATGCCCTTGTTGTTCTATTTTGTGTATGGTTCCAAGCAAAATAATCATCAATAATAGATTTTATTAATTGGACAAAAATCTTTTTAATCATGTTTAACTATTTTTTTATATATGGCAATTAATAATAATATATAGCTTGTGTTGTCACTAAACTGATTTTCTACAATAAATAAACGCTGTCTCTGTCAGTCGCTTACAATCAACGGACACATTACGTGTGTTGTGCCCTGTTCTCTCACACGGATTTCGGACGCTCTACTTTCTCTCTCGCACATATTTCAATTTTCAAGGCATGATAATTATATTCCATGAACAGTTTTTTGCATGAAAGCCTATAAGATTTTTCTCGTAAATTATCTTTCTTTCGATACCAATTTTAATTGGTTAACAGATCACCTATTACCTATCACCTTTTTAGACCACCAGATACCTATTTTGATTTATCTATTCATACCTGATTGCCAGGTAGCCGTGCACAGAAATAAGTAGGCAAGTCTACCAGGGCTTACCCTCCACGTTAAAAACTATCAGTTGAAACTAAATTTATTTGGTTATCAAAAGAGCGAAGCGAATTATGAAAAAAAATGATTAAAAATAGCCATGAACACTTTTCGATTGGCAAGCATAGGCGTGTTTATAAATCAATCAAATTCGATAAAAAAATATAGACATATTTTTTATCTGGTTATCAATTGGTGAAGGTCGATCTTACAACCGTCTCTTAGACTATTAGTATTCGATTCAATAAAGACACTACAACAAAACTAGAAAATATGTAAATTAATCGTATATGTGTGCGTGCGTGCTCATGTATATCTTTCGTGCGAGTGCGTTTGTAAATATCTAATCTCTGTATAGTTGTTTCGACCGTTGTCCGAGCGGTCCCGAGCCGACGCACACAAAGACAATCTGCATAAACATTTACACATCAACCATGGGAACGCTCATGGGATGAAATAACTAACACTTGATAATTTTATTGCCCTCACTTTCATCTAATAATGAAGCGTCCAAATAGTACAACATTATTCAATAAAGCAAGACACTTGTAGTTCACTTTATTGATTTTGTTTAACGTGAGACACTTATAATAAATATTTCTAGTCTAAAATGATGCGATGCCCTTGCACTTAACATTATATATATTTTATTATATATTACGAATGTAAGATTGTTTGTTTGTTACGCTTAAGCGCTTTTACTCAACCAATCGTCGCGAAACTTTACACACACATTATCTGGGGGTCAGAAAAGGACACACGAAAATAAGCTGTTCCTGACACACAGAAAAACATAACCTTCATTTACAAAACAGTTTTATGTTTTGACAATAACGACTATTTGAAAAAAAAATACAATGGTTTCCAGCGAGTAAAATAAGAAACGAATGCCTGCGAAGTAGCAGCGGGTAACAACTAGTTTTGTTGTAGCCGTCTAGCAGTTTAGGCAAGGTGGCAAACAAGCCAACTGTTCACCTGATGTTATACGACGACCGCTATCCATAAACATCCGCACAATCAGCCTAATATAAAACCTTTATGTAAACACCAGGTTGGGATGGGTAAAGTAAGAAGGGATGATTTATCAGACACTTCATTCATGGGACTTAACGCATAAGTAAACTTCTTTCCTAAGAAGTTTCTGTGAGCTCGTGTTTTATCCTCTGGCTAACGGGTTTAGTTGTTCAGTTCAAGACGCCTGCGTTGATCTGCCACATTAGTAGATTATCTCTTCGGCCTTTGTCCGACCTCGATTTACTTCGTCTCCTAAAATGTATCACGTTACATGTATGTTAGCTTTTTTATAAATATTTCATTTGCCCTCGCTTCGCCTATACGCATCTTTCCAGTTACTTTTTTCTTACTGCAGAGATCTGCACCTGCACAAGTGATCATAATATATCAAAGTTATTTCTACAGATGTGAGCAACTTTATCTCCAAATTATTAACGTTATAAATCTTGTTTGAAGTGAGCTAATTGCGAATAACATTATTAGTTTTTTTGTAAAGCTATACGCTAGTGACTAAAGTTAATAATATCGTATGAAGCGAGCCACTTGCGATTAACATTATAAGTATTGTATAAAGGGGATGAGTGCGATGGGCCGATCATAATGGCAATTCTTGGGCGGGACTCACGTTAAGCAGTGCACGTCTGTTGGCGTATGGTACATGGATATTTACTGGTTACATTATTTATGGATATATTAGTAATTATGTATGAAATTGATGGATACATTAGTAAATAATGTAACCAGTAATTACCGTTATTCGCCTTACATAAAGCAAGTCTATTGCAGTTAATTAGTTTTGTATAAATTGATTCAATCAAGGTTACGGCCGTACACTCATGAGCGACAAGAGACCGATCTTTGTGGGCGAAGCCTACGTCCAGTAAAACAACAAGTTACTAGTTTCTAAATTTTTTGTGTGAGCCAGGATCTATTTTGTATATTATAGATTTATTTAAAGCCGGCCTGGATTGCACACGCGTTGCAAAACCGATAATTCTTGGCCCCTTCTGTAGACCGTCATATTAGTAGCAAAATTAATAGTTTTACCTTTAATATTGTTTCAGAAAATGATGGATCTGATATCGGCACGTCACGAATGCTCCATCTGTGACGACGTGCTCGAGGTCGCCTGGTCCACCCTATGGAATGTAACTGACGAAACACCAGCGAACAGCAGCCGGTTCCTCGATTGCCACGGCATGGAGTTATTCATCGCTTGCCTCGAGGTAAAAGCCGAATTGAAACCTTGATTAAATAAAGTAAAAAAAGATAGAGATAGATAAAGATAGATAGAGTAAAAAAAGAAAGTGATAAAGTACATAAAGTTTAACAAATTACTATTTAGTAAAGTTCTGGGGAACTTGAGGAATAGTTTGTCACAAAGCCAGGTCAGGAAACCAACTGATTTGGATCTTCATAATTCTCTCAATAATTTCCAAATAGATTTTAATTAATTTGCCTCCTCGTATATCTGAATAACATAATGGCTAAAATCTATAAATATTATTAGCCAAAATGTTAGGATTTTTTTGTAAAAGGTGGCAAATGAGCAAGCGGTTCACTTGAGTGGTGTGGTTCACAAGCGACCACTACCCATAGGTACCGCTAATGAGTTGCAGATGCATTGCCTACCATTAATAGACAAAGGAGGGGACAGAAAAAAATATATTTCTTTTTCCTATTTATCCTCTTCCCTGTCAAATCCTCCTCCCCTTCCCATCCTCTCCTGAGAAATGAGTAGGAAGAGGATGGGGAGTAGAATTAGGCCCCCGGCACCTGACTTATCAGACGAAATGCAGAATACTACTTCACACTTGTTTTCTGTGAGGTTGTGGTATTACACCGGTTGATCCAGTCCATTTGCGCAGCTGATGTGAGCTCTACCACTGTTAAGCATCAAGTTAAATTTTCATTTACTGCCATCTCTGCTAAACCGGCGTAGCTATATAAGATAACAAATTTCCAGAAGATAATTTATTGAAAAATTGTTTCTCCTTAACTGTTCAAAAAAGTCAGATATGTGAAAGTTATAGCCAAAATAGTGAACAAATACAAATGATATATACACAACAACATGTGTTGCACAAATGGGCCGACTTGAGCAGTGAAATACCACTTCCTGACAGAATACAGGTAAGAAGTAGAAGTATTTCTGCGTTTCGTCTGATAAGTGAAGTGCCGGGAGGGCTCATTCTGATTTGAGGATTTGACGGGGGAGGAGGTGGATAGGAAAAGTAAATATGCTTTTTAGCCGACATCAAAAAAAGGAGGAGGTTCTCAATTCGCTTGTATTTTATTTATGTTTGTTACTTCAGAACTTCGACATTTATAAACCTAATTAATTTTTTTTGTTGGTAATGGTGTCCCCTTCTTCTCAAGGTGATCCCATGTTAGTCTGAATGGCATTGAACCTTGGAATTCGAAGATATATTACCTATCGTAGGCTCGAACTCGATTTGTTTTGGTACACAAGGGCTAAAATGACATCTCACTCCTGCATTCTTTAATTTTTAGTCTTTAAGTCTTGTCTTCTGTTCATCTCTTCTGTCCATTTAAGGTAGGCAAAACATCTGCAACTCATTTGCTTAGTACAGATGCCTATGGATAGCGGTCATTAAAATCCTCTTCACCTTCTTAAATGTAAAAAAGTAAAAATTGTATATAAACTACGTTTACAATACATTTTCTATAGTATTAAATTATAAAATAAATACTTTAACAAGTTAGTAATGTCGAAAAATGTGATAACGTCGTCTCAGGGTAACAGGACCCAATAGACGAGAGTTCATCTTGCTCCCAACACACAGGACACAGACAGCGGACAACTCATAGGTGTCCTCTGTCTAGAACTTTTCAACAAGATAACACACTTAAGTTCCAGTGTTACCTTAATTTTCTAAATCTGTTCTGACAAAAAAATCCTAAACAATATTTGTATTCGTCCAATAATTTTTCTAACACATTCTTGATATACTGTTACCCTAGTAAATACAATATGAATAACCATGAATTAACCGTCTTCCATAGACATTCCCTCAGAAAGAGGAATTACTCCGGAATATGATGGGCTTGCTCGGCAATGTGGCAGAGGTCGCTGAATTGAGACCACAACTTATGGACACGGAGTTTCTTGATGTCTTCTACGATCTTCTAGATTCGTCAAGCGATGGTATCGAGGTATGTACTAACATTCACTAGTGGTAAAAATGCAAGTGGTATCTAGTATATAATCTGCTCTTTTCTCATGCTTATTGAGGCTTTACTAGGTGACCTAGTTTAAATGAGCAAACGTTTTCTAGCCATAGCAACTGAAAAAACATCTTTAACCCTTTAATATCTTAAAAAGTATGCTACAATTATACTATGTATGTAAAAATAAATAAAACTTGAAATAAAAACTAAAAATCCGTATTAAATTTATAGACACAAATAAAAGTAATAAAAGATATGAGTACATTGTCTACTCAAGTATGTTGACACAAAAATACTATAAAAAATTAAAAATATGATAATAATGTTCATGTTGCTTCTTCTATTGGTTTCAATGCAGTTGCAAAAGTCATGTATGCAAGTATTTCTGTTGTTATAACTAGTAATGTGACTGAATGTTAGAAATGTATATCTGCAATACGGATCATTAATATCTAGGTCCCCAAATACGGTTCTCAACTCTATTATCTATGTAAAGTTTACCTGGCTTTACATATAAAGAGTAAAAAGATATATCAATTTATCCTGGTATCTGGTATCTATACTACGGATAACCCTGTTTTAAAAATTAGAAGATAAATTTGTAAACAATATTGACCGTACTGGAGGAAAACGAGAAGAACGAAAATGCGTTCATTGCATTGGCAAAAGATCAGATAGATAGATCATCAAGAGATAAGGGAAAACAAGATCCATAACAGGTCTTGTTTTATATCAGTATAGCATTTGTTAGTCAATGGAAAAAAGATGGAAATAACAAGAGTGAAAAAACAATTCACAAATGTTTATTCAACTGACATCTATTTCAAGTCTGTATTACACAGAAGAAAGGAACTGCAAGGCCAGGTAGAAGAGGAAAAAAGGAAAGGCAACAGCGCTTTTATTAAGTATAAAAAAGAATACAATCAACATCACCGCAACAGAATAGCCTGCAGAAATAACAGCCCTGGAATCCAACAAAGACCAACAGATCTAATGCTTTCAATGTGATGAGGAGCAGATCAAACTCAATTACTACAAGTGCAAGAACCTTTCGAGGATAGTGATGACAAAAAACTAGCACAAAACAAAAGTAATGTTAAACCTAAACTGGAAAACCACATCAACAAGAAAACAACCCTTATAAATGCATCTTAAATCCCTCAGCCGGTAGGTCGCCATGGGGAATTCGACCACAACCCAACCCTCCATCAAATAGGAAAAATAAACCTAAACCCAGAAATAATATAACCAAAAGAAACCAAACCCTAAAAATAAGTATATATAATGTGAGATCTTTATCAAATACCTCAAGAATGTTATAATTCATTAATGCTATTGAAGAATTAAACTGGGACATAATTGACCTTGCCAAAGTGAAAAAAATCGGAAATGCCATAGAAGAACACAAAGAAAGAGACCAGTTCATGGTGTATGTTTTCTCATAAAGAAAACATTGAAGAACCAAATAGAAAGAAAGAGCTTTATAGGTACATCAGGTAGAGCTGTCATACTAAAAATGTCCTTTTAACATTGACCTCTGTCTTTAATTCAAGTCTATGCTCCCATTGCATGCCATGAATTTCAAGCGAAGAAGAAATCACAAAATTCTACAAGGACTTAGCAAAACCACAAGAGATATCATAATTTTTACTCATTGGTTACTTTAATGCGAAAATTGGATATCCAGATCGACATGAAAACAATTATGGCCAACTATGGGTATGGGAAACGGAATACAAGGGTTGGACATTATAAACAAACTGTCAATAATGAAAACATATTTCAAGAAAAAAGACTCACGGAAATGGACCTGGATATCTCTAGATCATAACACAAAGAATGAAATAAACTTCATATTCAGTCCTGATCCTAAATAATAAATATAGAGGTACTTAACAGAGTAAACTTTCCACCCGACGACCACAAGATGATAAAATGTTCTCCAAGAATCTAAAAACATATCACTCAAAATACTTTTAGAGCGCCCCTCAACATGCTGAAATCTACTCAAAAGAGAAAATATATTCAAAATTTGAAAAGTAACCTCAAAAAACTTCTACTAAAGGCATTGAAGACACACAAACTCTTAACAATAAACTAGACGAAACCATAAGCAGCATGAAATCGACGAAATAACTAAGGGCAACAAAAAGGAAACATAAAATAATTATTCAACAAACATTAAACATAATCCAGAGATTAACAAAACAATCAGCATCAAAAAACAAATCAAAGGCAACGAAATATGAGCTAAAACAATTATACAAAAAGACAAATAGAGCTATAAGAGAGGACTATGATGCCTACAGAACAACAGTCTTAGAAAGAAACCTGTCTGAATCTCGTAATTCAAAGCGAGCATTTAAAGAACTGTCTTAGACAAGAGCTGAATACAGAAATTAAAGGATGAAAAGGGGAAGTAAGAAAAAGAGAAGATATAATATAACATGCAATAGCTTTTTGTTTACACCTATTTAAAAAAACTTTCACAGGAAACAGTACAAGACCAACAAAACAATAGTAAGACCATGGAAACAGAACAACTATAACCAACAACCAACTAGAACCTGATAAGTGTAAGTTATGTAAAAAAAAAAACTGAAAAGAGTCGAGGACTGTACAAAAAGGGAAATCCATTTGACATCACCAATTCCATCAACAATAAGCCTATTGTCGTCAACTTACTTACTTTTCTCATCAATAATTCTGAGCAGAATAGCTCCATCTATTGATGCAAACCAGTCTATGGAACAAGCAGGTTTCCAGCCTGTATTCAACAATCGACCACATAAACATCATTGAACAGATCATTGAATTTTTTTAAGAGTTCCGCCAACCACTATACATACCATTTGTGTACTACTCCAAAACATGTGACAGTTTAACACAGTCATCCATATGAATGGATTAAAAACTAACAATGTACACAAACATCATTAAATACATCTACTCCAAGACTGTAAGTAGAGCGTAGCTTGGGAGACTGGGAAAGAGTTCACAATAAGAAGGGACATGAGACGGGGACCTCTCTCCAAAACTATTTATAATGTATTGGAAAGACATTTTAAAGCCTCCATTGGAAAAACTAAGGCATACATATAACAAATAATAGGTTGACATATTTAAGGTTCTCTTATGACATAGCTCTATTCAGTAATACAGTTCCAGACCTGGAAATAATACAATATACTCTAGACTTAGAAAGTCAAAAAGCTAAAAAATCTTGTTTTGTCAACACGCAATGGAAAGAAGTATCTTAAAGCTGAAAAAAATTCATAAATCTAAAAATAGTTTGCTGTGTGTTTTTCATTATGTCTACATAAAGAAAAAAACATAGCTGAGACAGATGAGCTTCAGTTCAGCCTACGCCAGAAATGGAGTTGGGCTGGACACAACAGAGGACAAGGGACAAAATGGTTAGGGCCACCAGGCAAAAAGGTACCCGCTTTGGGTAGACGAAGGAATCAATGAGTTTATGATCTCACAGAATTTCTAAAGAGTGGATACACATTGCTTCCTGCAAAAAGAAATGAAACAAAATACTTTTGCCCTCAGGGGATCATGCATCACATAGTAACTTAAAATTGATATTTTGAACAATATATTCATAAATTGATACTTAAAACAATATTTAATAGATATATAAATATGTATATATATGTGTGGTAAATAAAACTATAATAAATAAATAAATGTGCATGGATTAAGGTTTGATTTAATTATAAAATAGTATAACTTAAATCTTGCTAATTAGTACCTCATCAATGTTATCCATTAATGTTTAATTTTTTTTCAATACATGTATATGTGTCTTACTATAATTTTATTTAATAAAAATATGAAATAATGGAGTCAATTTCATGTTCTTAACAAAATTTAATTATGTGAAAGATCTGTTAAGATCCAGCTAAAAGTAATGGATACAAATACAGATCCTTTATTTCTATGGATGTCCCACTATATGTAACACTAGTTATAACTTGGATTATTGTGGAAAGTTATTAAATACTTATTCAATTTAGTTTTACAAATGACTACTTACATACATATATTAGGTCGTCAAGTATGAAACTTGTAGAACACAATTTTGTTAAGTTTGACATCTTTTTTTTTGAAAATAACTCCATATTTTACCATTCTGATTTTTTTGTTAAGAAGTTACACGTAGAAGTAAATTATTCTAAGTTATAAAAAAATTATTAACTTTTTAAAAAAATTGTTTTGTTGTGATAATGGATCGGTCAGAAATTCAGAAATTTGGCTCTAGTGTAACTACGCAGCAGACAGTTTCAAATTGGTAGCCAAATTTCGCGCTGGTAATTTTGACCTCAC
>DWTW01000919.1:0-14143 GCA_018246275.1 Papilio slateri | reverse complement strand
CGCAGGATCGAGGAAAGTGGAGATTCTTATTGTCGGAGGCCAAGACCCACTTTGGGTCACTGCGCCACTCTAGTTAATTAGTTAGTAAAGTGGATAGCATTGCTATCTTCCTCTACGCCACACTAATAGTTGTGTATACCTCTCACATCGCTCCGCCTTTTCTCTTAGCGCATCGACTTCGTCCCTGTATCCCGCTGCTTTTCTGGCTTCATTGAACCATTCCTGGCTGTCTGATCGTAGCTTAGTCAATAATAATTTCGTATGTTCTAATTCCTCGCGACATTCTGCCAATTGTTCCGATTTTTCTTCCCTGGAATAAAAAAGCTATAAATAACTCAATTTGTCACTATATATTTGTAAGGCACAAAAAACATTTCGATGATGCCAATTTACGTAATTATTGATGGCAATTTATTTACATTTATCGTGAATAAATTGCTATGAATAACGAGGTCGTCTAAGGGGCTAACACGTCGTGTTTCTTTCAGTGGCGCGTATAATTATGGTGCCATTATCCAACAAGAAATATTTCGTCTAGCAATGAATAGCACAAACGTGGTGCGCGATCAAAGTACTACATAGTATTTCCTGAGTCTCATACTCAGGAAATGTTATGTCGCTTATTATCAAGAAAAATCCTTTTTGAATCTATTTGTGAAATAATAAAAGTTCATTTCAGATCGTTCTAATTAAAAAAAAAATCAACAGTAAGAGATCTACATACAATTCTTGTCTCTGTTTTCGCAAACGCGCTTTCCAATCTGCAAGCTCAACCGCTAGATGTTGGCTTTCACTGTTATTCTGATTTATGTTCTGCGTCGATGGATTCTTGCTGCCCTTGGTCTCGCTCTCGGTCTCGCATAGGCCCTCGTTAAGAACCAATGAGGACCAGTTCTGAAGGTAGTGGTCCCTTTCCTTGGCCAAACGTCGCATATGATTGAACATCGTCGGTGATTGGAAGAGATCCATTGCGTCCGGTGTTAAAACTACAGTTTGCATATCTGTTACCTGGAAAATTAACAAATGATATTAAGTTTACGTTAAATTAATTAAACAGTTTAAAGGTAAAATAAGACATAGCAATCCTCGCGTCTCGCCGACCTTATTAGGTACAAATTTAGGAACTTTTGTTTAACTATAGTAACAAGTAACATTAGAGTTCGAATTTCAAGAGAGCTACATTTTCTTTGACATTGACTGTCCTTTTTAGGTGTTAATTTGAATGTTTAGTCATGTTTTTGTTACTTAACATCGTATAAAGGGTATTATTTAAATTTAATATAATAGGACATATTTTTGTATATAAGTCATAAGCACATTCCTACACGCATACGCCAATTTTGTTTTACGTCAAACTATTTTATATTGTATTGCTTAATTCTATTTTCCTCATTGAAATAATCTTATTTTCCTTTTGTATTCTCTAGTCGTTGGTCACCCCAGGCAAGCATTGTTTAAAGCATTCTCTAAAATTGTCAATGAAAACTAAAGATTATCGTGTTCCGGCCCTTTCGATTGCGAATACTACTTCTAAGTTACAAACAACTGAGGCTTCCTCTTGTCTTTGGAGCCTCTTCGCCAGATTAGCTACCTAAGAGCCCGACCGCTTCTCGACCCGTTGATATGTGTTATTCAAAGTACAAGCCGAGTGTTAGCTCTTTACGTACTCTTAAGTTCTGACGCCTTTGGGAACAAGGTCACATAACTCGAGGAAACTGTAAGATGCAAACTATAAGCCGCGAACAAATCAAGTCAAAGGCGACACTCCAAACGGAAAAAAGCTTTTGGTTCTGATCTAGTTGTTTTTCTCCATCGTCATGTTTTTTCTACTTTCCTTTTATGAAACTCATCGTCATTTATCACCCGCGGTCCAACGAGATAAACAAATATCAGATTTCCATTTGACTTGGTCATGACACACTTCCCTCCCTTTTTCTATATTCACACATTCATGCTTGCACGCTCTTCAGTTATGCTTGTACGAGTGTCAAAATATTAGTTATTTCTAATTTCTTTTTTGAAAAAGTTTCATTATTTGTGCTACTTTTCTGTTGCTTTATTATTTGTTCCGTATTTTTATAGAATAAAGTTGCAAAGGCATGCAAGAGATTTTCCGTTAAGGAGATATCGATACCTCATCTGCACAAACCGGAAGAATTGCAGATAAGATGAGACATGGAAAGGATGAATAGTCTGGATATGAAGAACTTACCGGTCACGTCATTGAATAAAATCCGAAAGAAAACCTGCTACTTCACATCTTTTAAGATCGTGGTACTTCTACGATCTAATCCGAGCCCATAATGCGACGGCAGGTATTGCCGCCTAGCTGTACTACATTTATGGTCGTAACTAAATAATCAATGAAAATTTTACCGCTTGCTGTTATTTTCTTTTTGAAGTCATTTGATGTTGCTTACATCAAATACAGTAAAGAAATTGAGGCTTTACAAATCACATTTTTTAATAATCAACTATACATACGTAATTATCCTGTCAAAGTTTAAGTATCCACAGTACCTTTTATAAAATATATTATTGTTCTTATCTAAATACGTTTTTGGATGCGTAAAATATAAAGCCGTCGTTCGTAACATTCGAGCGCATTCAAATAAGGCGTGCACATGTATTAATGATATCTTCATTGCGTTACGGTTGTGTAGTTTGCTATGCGGGTCACAGATAGGTCCCACGGGCCACCATACCTGCGTTACTCGTATGATTCTTATCTAAGTGTCAATTACATTCAATTTAAAATTTCTGACTATAGAAAACGGTAAACAAAACAACAGCGTAAATAATTTTGAGTAAAGTAACTACCTAATGATAATGTTTATATTAGTGATGATCACCGCAGCCTATATACATCCGCAAAATAAATACGATCTTTTTTTATTTTATTTTTTTTTATATTAATTAAATAGCAAAGATGTTAGATGCTTCCAGCTACCCAGCTACCCAATCGGCGTGTCAAAAGTGAAACCTCTTAAGCCTCTTAAATCCCACAGTCAGGCGTTTCCCGCATAACAATGTTCAGTTCAAAATCAAATGACAGTTTATATAATGAATACAACACATTGAAATTAACCTAATTATATGGATTTTATCGCGTTTATTTAATGTTAGTTCACAATGTGTGGAGCACTTTACAGCACTCATGGTCAGGGTCCTCCACCCTGAGGTGTCGGACACCAACCAACATAATGACAGTTTATGTTTGTGTTGTGTAATTGTGTAAAGCTAGCCTCAAGGAAAAAAGTGCACAAACATCAAATTTCACAAGTAAACAATCAATAATCAGAAATATTTTTGCACAATTAAAGTAGAAAACTGACCTTCATTTTTTAATGTTGAATTTGTATGGAATATGGTATCTGGAGGTATATAAATCTATGGTTAAATAGAATTAAAAACTTATTATTTATTAATTACTTTTATAACTGTTGAAAAATATGAATGTAATGTGGACAAACCTCCTTTTAAGTTTTTTTTTTTTTAAATATACTCATTGCTCTTAAATAAAGTCTTTGGTATGTGCTCTATTGTTTTAAAGCACATTATAAAATTTTAGTACCACCCACTCATCTATGATCATAGATGATGACATTATCTATGATAATATAAATGCTATTTGATGAATGTGAGCTAATTCAGCTATCTCCATTAGTCATTTGCTTTTATTTCAGAAATTTAATTATTAAAAATGTGTTTATCCCCACAGAGATTACCATGTGTGTAATTAATATCACTTTACCTTACCTAGCTTAAATTAGCTTAGTTTTTGAAACTACTAATGGACATATTTTATTAATTACTGTCTGTTTGTGCTCTGTATAAAGTAGTTTTGTAATAGTTCAGTGGTTACAGTTTACCCGTTAAAAGCAAACAAAGCAAACCTTATGAGAAAGTAAAAAGAAAATATACACTATGAAAATATTCCATGTACATACCTGTTTAATACATTCTACAATATTATGCTGCAAGTCTACATCTAGCTCCTTTATTCTTGTTATGAATATTTCTTTATTGGGACATTGAACTGCAGCACCAAGTAATAGCAATATAAGCAGCTTCATATTCTCCAAACCATCTCTTGACTCAGGTGCCTTTCCTAAGCATATGCATTCCGGCACAACCAGCAAAGTCATGCCCAGTTCTTCATCATATAGACTTTTGACATTTTTAACTATAGCATCAAAATTCTTTACCCTACCCAGTATCAACGCTTGGTCTTCCAAGCCAGCTAGCTTTGTGATATGAAAAGAAGGTTCCGGATCTATTTGGAGATAAACTTGATATAATATGTCTCCATTGAAAAGGGATGCATAGTCTTTGACAGTCTCTGGGTTTATCAGGCATGACTTCAACTGAAAACATTATATTTATTATTATACAATAAAAAATACAAAGTCCCAATTGTTAAGTAATATTTTTCAATTATTATTTAAAATTGGAATTAATTTTTGATGGGATGAATGCTACCTTAGTAAATATCTATTAAATCTCAAACATAAAACTGAAATACAATTAAAAGAGTTTTGTTGTAATTACATTACATTTTTTTTTAAATAACAGGTATTCATTAAGGTAGGTTCAATAAGATAGTACTAGGTAAAAAAGTTATTTATATATTATGGGACTATAAAAATAGCTTTTGTGAAAGCTAAAACTTGTATAACAATACCATAATTGGTCTTATATACATTATATTATCACAGTTTAGAAATCCGCTCCAGCTAAAGTTCATGTGTCAGCAGTGCAAACTAGAATTGTATAAAATAATAACATTTGCATCGACATGCATGCCATTTCTCTCTTTGATTTAATTACTCACTTCATATATTAAAAATAATTTTAATTTAAAACTCATAGTGGAATAATTCAATCTTTATGATTACTAATATTGGCTAATGTGCTGTTAATATTATATTTAAACAACTGCCATAATATTTAATGAAGCAAGCAATCGTGTTTTATAACATTTATAAATTTAAATAATTGATATAAACCAAAACATTAAATGTAGGGGTCTACTTAAAATTATTTAGCTTTAAAAATATTCCTTTCAAACAAAAATTACTTTTGTTAATTCAAACAAACGCTCAATGATTTGGAACGTCTGGGAAAAATTATCTCACGGTTCATTCTACTTTTAGTTTATGATCACGGATCGTTGTGCACTTACCCATGAAACTAAAGGTCCGTTTAAGAAGTCTTCAATTTCGGTACCTGACGCAGCCATTGTAACCAAACGTTATGATGAACAAAACCTACCCCTACGGTCTTGACCGCAGAACATGGCATTGAAACAAGTCGAAAAATTAAAACGAGGTGAAAATCTGTTTAACATCTGCGACAAAAATTAAAGAGCTCGTAAGTCTTTAAGTGCAAACACCGTAACACTTACGCTAGTCGCGAATTGACAAGTTGTTGACACTGGTGATTGTGATTGGTATTGGTAATAGGTAAGAAAAGAATCAACATGATTCTCAAAACTTTCGATTTCGATTAGTAGTATAAATCTATTTAAATACTTTCTTTTTTATTCTATTGCAAAGATACTACAATTATCGTTATATTTTTGACTATATTATTCTTATTTAGTCAAGGATAATATAATAAATCAAAATGAAGAAAATTCAAAAAGGCTAAATTACTCTTATAAGAACTATAATAGGCATAAAAAGATCATTTTAATAAGTCAAGAGAATCATTATAAAGCCCATTAGTTAATTTTCTATCCAGTTTGTTGATACATATCAATTCTTCTTCTATTCAACCGATAGACGTCCACTGTTGGCCTCTCCCATTGATCGCCACCAAAGTTTGATTCACTACTACCCTCATCCAGTAGACTTCTGCAACTTTGACCAGATCGTCAGTTTATCTTGTGGGCCTTTCGACTCTTTCTTATATCAATTACTTAGGATTTGCCTTGCGCTCTTTCGGATACTTTAAATAAGCCGTAATTAACCATTTGTGATAAATATTTTTAACTTTGCGGACCTTAAATTCTAATTACTTTTTCATTTTCATTCATAGCCTTTATTATTTTTTCAGGAATTTGATTAAAATTATTTATGAATTGATTTATAAGAATCAAGCGATTATGTAGGTTAAACGGATATTTTGTATCTGTAAACTCTAAAATAAAACTATTTTATCAATGTCTTTGGTTAAACTTGATATGAAAATGTAAAATTTAAGATTTGGCTGTATGTCTTAGTTCCATTGCCTTTCTCTTCGAGAAAAACCCTACTACTACTGTCTTTGGTTATTTAATTGATGTGTAAATTCACAATTGTCACCTGTCACTGCCAGTTACTGTCAACTTATACAATAGTTGCTTATTTTAAGAAAGTTTTTTTGTGATCAACAAATATATTGAAAATTTTCATATATTCATCATTATGAAATTTATATAATTAATTAATTTATAATACGCTGTAATTTACCGCTTAATCTTGAAAACTTTAAATATAAAAATTATGTCCATTTAAATTTTAACTACATTTAAATTTAACATCTTAAAAATGTTTAGTAAATCTAAAGTACAATTTCAAGATCAACAACTGGATGATTATGTACTGGAGGTAATTATTTTTTTTGTATCAGTAGTAAGTACTATTTTTTTAATGTTGTTACTTCAACATAATACTCAGTGATCATAATACTCAGTAACATAATATTCATTAAAAAACAATATTAACATAAAAAGTTACATATAATATATCGCATATATTAATCTAGTTCTGATGATAAGGCTTTTTATTATTAGCAACTATTTTATAAAGTAAAGTGCTAATCTGCTTATTTAAATATAAACCTAGCCTTAAAAATGGCTTAATTCTGTTTCGTCTTTAATGAAATTATTATTTGTAAAATTTGAATAGCTGGTGTAGTTATAAAATCAACTCTCTTAGGCTAAATGTATAAATCAAATTTATATGAATATGTTATGATATTCTAGAATTCAGTATTAAAAAGCAAATTACAAAGTAAAACAGATGCCTTGGGTATCATGAGCAAGGAACTGGACAAATGTAGTATGGAACGGGACAGATACAAAATTCTAGTTGAACAGCTACAATGCAAGAAGAGTGTCCCTGTATGCCTCCAGGATAACACAAACTACAGGTTCACAAAGACAAACACTATTAGTGGGGGAGAAATTCTTGCAAGAACAAGAGACCACAATAATATGTTAAAACTAGAGGTATTAACAAATAGCTTGTTTTATGATCATAGAATTACATACATCATCATCAGCTTGATCATTTTAGTAGAGACTAATGCCACCTAGGAAGCATCATCTCCCTGCCCTTTACCCACTTATGTGAGATCGGTACAGTATAACCACAGTTAATACTGTATAGGTTTTGACTACAATTTCTTGTGACTGCCGCCTGCCTGATGTCAACCCTCCTTGGGAATTATTGTTGTTTAATAGCCTCTATCTGAAGGCTAGAAGGGTAAAAATATACCCTCCCCATATGGTCACTCAATATGCATCAGTATTCCACTGTTAAAATTCAATAGAATACTGCTGCACATTCCGCTTCATTGTATCTTAGTCCCCTCATATTATATCTATAGGATGAAATGAAGCTGCCCTATTCTTAAGCTTCCACAGCCAAGTAAATAGTACCTATTGAATAAAAAAAAAATGCTGTGCATGTGTTTGGCTTCTTAAACAATCATTATTTTGTTATTACATGTATTTCTCAGTTATAACCATTTTCCATTGCATTAAACACAGTTTTATCTTTTCCAAATATATAAGCATTATATTTTCCTTTTTTTTTCCTCTTTTCAGGTTGAGACTTTACGCAGCAAGTTAGAAGAAGCAAGTGGCGATATTATAGTCTTAAGGAGACAATTACAAAAGGGAACATTATTAGATGAGCATGATGTAAATAAAAAAGCTGTACATAATTCTCAGCAAAAAGATTATGAACAATTAGTACAAAACTTGGAAAAAATTCAAAATAAGGTAAATACAATACTTTTAAAATGTTAATTTTGTGATGTAAATTACGAATCATGTCATACCATATTATTTTAATTTGTAGTATCAACAACTTCGGTTAGATTACCGGACAACACTTGACGAAAAGGAGGAGCTTGTGGCAGACCGGGATTACTACAGAAGCAAAGTCCATAGACTGAATCATCAAATAAGCTATATCCTGCCTAATAAACAAAAAGTTCAACAAGATTCAGAGGTGGACCCACCCAAGCCCATCGTTGATATAGATGCCTTAGTCACAGAAAATAAATATCTACATGAACGAATAACACAATTGCAAGTGGAAAAAGAAATTGTTAAAAGAACCTTAACTAAATACAAGGTATGTCAGTAGTAGTAGGGAGCTATTCTCCGCAACTTCACGTCTAGCGCGTATTTTGCGTGTGGGTGGGATATGGATCATTCCAATGGCATGTCGTTTCTTTATCCTCTAAATTGTACAAATGATTATTAAAGTACCCGTGGTCAGTTAAAGCCGCGACAACTGTCCTGATGTCCCCTGTGTCTTGTTCAAATGAAGCAGCCTACTTGTTGTCTGCTTGTTAATTTTCGGCAAGGCTTCTCTTGCTTGTCAACAGTCAATTAAGTTGTTCCATAAGTCGCAGTGAATACACAAGGTGTGTTAACCGTATGTTAACATATGAAAATTAGGCGAATGCTTTATAGTTTTGTTAGTTTTGGAGAATTATTGAAATGTAACCTAAAACACTGCCTTCAGCTTAGCTTGACCTAATTAATTGTTTTTAAATTTTTTGAATTAAAGTCAATATTACATTAGTGTTAATGAAGCATAGGGACAATTTTACACAAATATATAGATATAATATATGTTACGCATTACATTACACATACCTCCATTTGATGAATTTTTACAGACATTGCTTGACAACAGATCCAAAGGGGATGCAATCAATATAAAAAAAGGTTTTACAGATGTTATGACACAAAAGCAGGGTACGTAAATATCTTTTAAATATTCTATACATAAATAATTATTACATATTTCATGTTTTGGTTAGTAAAATGGTTACAATTTCTTTACAGTTAGAGAATATTTGGATACCAATTCCAAAACTGGTCTCAAAAGAAGCTCAGCCGCTGAATTAAAATCATTATGTTTGGGATTATTTGAAGCATTAAATGATAAATCCATTGCTTTACAGCACCAAAGAAAGACAAATCAGTATGTACAACATGTAATATTAATTTTATTTACTTAGATGAATGCTTTTACAGTCAAATAGTTAACAGAAACAAATAAAATTGAAGCATCAAAGTCTACTGTTCTCAAAGATGGGCTATTACCGGTTTAACAAAAAAAATCCAAATATGGGAGCCGCCACCCATAAACTAGAATTATGGCAACACTATCGTTCCGCCATTGGCTTGGTCGGTTGTTGTTGTCGGCTCGCCTAATGGTTTAGCGTACAGACTGTAAAACATCAGGTTGTGGGTTTGAATTTGATATTGTTAGCAAACTTAACCAAGGAAGTTGTGAATTCACTACTTGTAATGAATTATTTAATAATCTGCTAGCTTTAATTTTAACTAAGGGTAGATTGTTATAGTCTGTTAAAAATAGCTTGATTAGAATGACAGTTATCAACATATATGACGACGTAACTTTGTAGAAACGTTTGACATTTGATCTATTTTGTGATGTGAATTTTTTTTCGTATTTGGATTGTTAATATTTTTTTTGTCCACTGTCATTCTAATCGAGTTATTTTTAACTAACTATAGGTAGTTAGATTTACACGGTCTTTTGTTCTTTTTCATTTTATCTTTTTTTATTATTGAAGGTTTACATATTACGTCAGGGTCGATTTATAAATAGCATTATTTCAAGCGACGATTATTTTAAGGATGTTTAGCGGGCTGTGTATAATATGGCTGATATTGAGTGCTGCTAAATTGACAGTCTTATATCACTATGTTATAACGGCGATTTTATTAAGACGACCTACAAGGTTTGTAGGAGGAAGGCGTGATAAATGAAATACTGTACTGCTGTTCAGAGTAACGCTTAGAGTTGTACGTTACGGAATTGAAAGTGATGGAATGTGTTTAATTCTTAAAATGTTCAGAATATATACTTAAAATTAGTGGAAGGGTAAGCGTGAGAAACGTTGATAGAATGACGCCTTTGGTTCTGTCAAGTACCAAAGAGTTTGTACAAATCATTTTTAATGTGTGCTTGAGATTATTTGGGCGACGGTGATAAGCGTCGACCGATGAAATAGTTATAGCGGTTGCCATAATTTATGTAGTTTTTTACTCCTCGTTCGTCGTGGGAATGTGCTTGAGATGCGAACAGCTACAGATGCATCCGATACCGACATTGATATACCATTAATCTAATATTGGGATACATTGGAATCAGCGATATTAATTTGCACATATGTTCTTATTCTTTATAATGAAGTGATTTAACGATAGTATAAATAACGATTTTGTGTTTTTAGGATTTTAGCAAATAGAATTAATGAATTAGAAAAAACTTTAGAAAGTTGGTGTAATGGTCAAAAGTGTATTCCAATATTCCCAACTCAAATGCTCCTAGAAGAATTTCTACCCGATACCTCGTCTGTTAAATCTGATGAAATAAAGGAAAAAAACAATAAGACACAAGGAGATTCTGAAGTAAAGATGCAGAATACCTCATATTCTGATAGCGACGAAGACTATGGAACAAGTATTGATAATGAGACCATTGGTTTTGGGGACAGCTATGAAGATGGCGCAGGTGACAATAGAAATGTTACTAAGACAGTTTTACCATTGGAATTGGAACAGCTCGTCAAAGAAGCTCTAGCCGACTTAAAGCCTGTACAATAAAAATTTTAAACTAGAATTCCCTGTTAAGTTAGATGTTGTTGAATTTGTATTTGATCTAAATGTAATTGAATTTATTTTAGATTTTTTTTTATTAATTAATGTGATATATACCAAAGATGTCGCAAATAATTCTAGTCAAACATTCCATATATTGTCTCAAACAATAGCAATTACTTTCACAAATGAATAGTAATTTTATAATATTGTTTATTTCTTATTTAATAAATGTATTTTACTTTTTAGTATTAAATTTGTTTTAAATAATCGTTGTTTTAATAATTATCCGCCACATATTCTTTTAGGCATCACAAAAATGCTCCAGGTATCTTAAAGGGTAATGGCAAGGTCAAAGTTTGGTGTCAACCTCCAAAATCGAGCCACCAGAACCAAGGTAACCGTCATTACTTGAATTTAAATGTCAATTGGCAGGCTGCATTGCTCATAGAGCTGATGAATGCGATATAGGATGCAGCGTGCACAGGGTTTCCACACGATGGTCTGTCTGTCTGTCTGTCAAAGTTATAACTTATTAATAGAATAAGTTATAAACTAGTTAGACTAGTTAACCTAGCTAGATAGACACCGACTCGAAAATAAAAACTAATTAATTTTTATGTTTAATTGTGTAAAATTATTCTTATTTCTAATTGCGTAAAATTATTTTTTACTTTTTATTGCATTTTTTGTTTTTGAAGTCGGTTTGTTTTTGTTAAAAAATTTGTTTGTTTGTTACCAAATTTAACAAAAATTATCGATATGAAACAATATCTAAAACAGATCTTATTCCATTGAAGAAAAGTTAGTTATCAGAATGAAATTATGATCATCAAAACTATCCAAACAATACGATATTCCGTCTCTTTTCGCCACTATAGCAATCATGCGTTAGAAAGTGATGAAGCGAATATGAATATCGTAACTGACAAAACGTTTCGCTCGGTTTTGGTTATTTACTATGTTGGTATAGTTTTTGTGATAACGGATATCAAAGTTTTGTATATCGGTATAAAACGATATGTACCGCAAACCGTTTTCAGTTACGTTTTGATATATCGAACACATGCCTAGTAATTACCGTGTATATGGCAACACTGAGTTAGGTTGACTGTATGTGTAACGCATGGGGAATGCCTTTGGAATCACTGTCTGTGTCGGGCTCACGCTTATGTTTTTTGGTAAACGCGTCAGCGCCGATTTTGTATTTACTCCTCGAAGGCGCGCAGGTTTCTTCTCACAGGTCGATCAATATAATTATATTTACCCAAACTTGCCCCATGCACAATGTCACCTTTAGGTGACACATCGAACAAAAGACGAGGATAATCTGTAAAGAGATTCAGAAGGATTTTAAAAGCTGGCCTTACTGTTTTTAATCAAACACTTTCCCATAAAATGCTTTCCTACGCCGATCAATATTACTGATCGGCTGAGATTTTATTTGTGAAGAGACGTCAATGATTACTCAGCCATTCGTAAATCGGGTTGTGACTATGCTGCAGTAATATAATACGCAGCTGTAATCTGCTAAAAGTTACTCCATGTAAGAAAAATAAATATCGCATATGTTCAGTCTTTCAATTATTTTATTATAGGAAAAATATAACATTCATTAGAAAATAAATATTGAACATTTATTAACTTACTATTTTTATAGTGTACACTGGTTCAGTTAGTTTATGGAATAACATGCATGTTTTACTTACAAAATATCAACTAAATAACACGTAAGCTATACGAGGTATTTACTTAAACGCTTTTTGCGTAAGTTCTATTGACAATATACCACTTTAAATTCTTTACATATGCGTACCTCATATATTTATATATTTTAATTTAATTAAAGTGGTGCTAACGACAATTTAGGGGATATTTGTATAACTTTATTGAAACTAGTACAATAATCAATATTAAAAATAAAATTATAATCCTAGCTCACTAGAAACCACTATCAATACAAATGTACCAAGTTTATGTGACACAGATTGTGTAAATATTTCGACGAGACGCACATTTTTCTTAATTAAGGTGGGTTTAATTGGATATACATGAAAATCATCAATAAAAACGTAAGTTTTCACAATGTCAAATATATAGTGGTCGATTCAGAAATTTAACACGTCCAAATATCGTACACGAATACATATTAACCTGTATTATTAGGTTTTAAGTTACTTTTAACGGTAATTATATGTTTTTCTTTATAAATTAACTAAAAAAATATGATTTTATTAACTTGATTTTTAATATAGTTATTTCATCTCACGAGCGCGTTACACGTCATAGTTGTGTTGTGGCGCCGTACGTAACTGCAGGCAGCGGACGGGTAGCGTTACAAAGTTCATCGCATTAACAAAATCTGTTCATTAAACACGATTGCAGTTAATATAAAGTTTAGTTCTATCACTAGCATAAAAGGCTTTTTAAATAAAACAAATTATTTTTTCTACTTTTAAGCTTTCGTTAACCAATTTATGTTCAACGTGGAGTCAAAACTGAACTCTTCTTTCCTCATCACGCTTTTATATTATATTATACCAAATTTAAAATTTGTAGTAATAAAACCAGATATAAAATGTTTCTTTACACACTAATTTGATAAATGTTTCTCGTTAGTTTCATATTTGTGCTGATGATACTACAGTTTTTTTTGACACAAAGTCATTAATGGCCCGCCCGTGGTCCGAGCGGAGCCGAGTGCGTCTGACAAACAGACAGTATGCATGAATATCTACACACAACCATGAACAAAACGTCGCTCGTGAGATGAAAGAACTGTACTAAATTTAATTTTCAATAATATATGCTGTCGGTCCGTTAGAATAGGCTTGTCTGTACATAAAGCAAGTGTCACATTGTCGTTCACCGTCACTTGTAAACTAAATCCACAAGAATAGTTAAGTTCAGTTGGCGTTCCATACAAGCTCCTTATTTTGAATGTTACCAATTAAAGATTTTTGAATCACATCTGTTAGGAAATACTATGATTGATGAATATACAAGATAAACGTATTTCGCATACCAATTTCAAGATGATGTTCCTATAATCCGAAATATTTTATAACATTGATTTCAGTATAGTTTTGTTGAAGTTATACTTCTTTTGGCGCGTTAGGGAAAAATGATGAGAGATAAAGTTAGCTACAGTCAACATTTTAGTTGACGTATGTTTGCGTGAGAACTGATAACTATATTCACGATATTTATTTATTTGTGATATTTCAACAAACTTTATTTAACTAGATAATGCGTTATAATAAAACTTTCAATGTATTAAAT
>DWTW01000918.1:0-14147 GCA_018246275.1 Papilio slateri | reverse complement strand
ACAAGTTAGTTAGTTGTTGTTAGTATGAAAGAGCTTTAACAATATTAAAATGAAACCTGTAGCGTGATAAGGAACAAGAAGATAAGCTTGTCCTTCTCAAACAGCCCTCGGCTGGTGTACACGAACACGGCGAAGGTGATGCTGTCCAGCAGGTTGTGGACGCGCGCCTCCAGCTCGTCGGCCGGCGTCGCCTTCTGCAGCGCGTCCTTGAACACCACGCTGTACGCCTTTAGTGAAAACTGATACATCGGGTTGATCTTGTACAGTTCGTTCAAGATGAAGTATAGGAGGGAGGCTCGGTCCGCAGCACGTCTGTTGAAATGATAAAAAATAAATAAATAGAGTATAAAAATATTTCATGATACTACTTATTTGGTGATTGATTTTTGAGCGATAATTTTTCAATTCTGTTCACATCTTATTTCAAGCGACGCATTTCTTTTAACATGCTATTAATAAACTAATCGATTAGAGGCACAATTAACTTGTTATATAGTTAATAAGTATTAATAATATTGTATATTGTGTAAAGTGGAAATCGATATTCGGTGTACTCCTCGACGTTGGGTACGGCGTGGGGTAAAAGGCGGCACAAAAACTAACCTAAATTAGTACTCACCATCTCTCGACAACTTAACATCAGATGGGATCGTGGTAAAGCACTAGTTTATTAATTATAAAAAAAAAACGAACAAGAATCTAATGGTAAAGATAACCTGTAAGCATCAAATGATTAACGTATGCATTTCCTTGTATATGTATAACCTCTACATTACACTTGCGTTCTGCTAGATATTGTTACATTTCCTGTCAAACCAGCCAATTCGTGCAACAGTTGCTGCGATTGCTGACTCCACACTGTTCTGCGACAATTTTTATGTGAACCCTGCTTATTTTTATATGAAGTACTAAATAGCTTTATGCGTATGAATCATGATAATATGTTAAAATATTTTTTACCTGTATCTCTCCCTCGCTTCGTCAATTTTGACGGCCGTTATTTTACCCTCTTCCACCTTTATTTCAATGTCAGCAGCGGTCTTCTTCGTGGTCTCTAAATTGATGACAAGCGCCGAGTCGCTCAGGATGTCCGGTCCGGCGGAGGACAGTCGCTTCAGCAAGTCGTCTTCCAGCGACTTGAGAGTGATCTTGAAGTCGTTCTGTTGCTTCGTGAGACCGGCGCGCAAGCTTTCCAAGTCCGGTCTTTCTGCTTTTACTACCTCACCAAGTAGCTGTTCTTCTAGACTGTAAAGATGACGATTAAAAGATTTAGGCACTAGCAACCAGCATAGTAATTAGACAATTTAAAAATTACATACAAATGTCGATCTAAGTCGTATGATCACTTCTTAAAGACCAGGCTAAGTTAAGAGTTTCTGTATTAGTAGAATTTAATTCTACCAGTTATTGTTTGGAACGTTTGCGCTTACCCGTCCCTTGTGACAGTGAAATTGATGAGAGTGCATTGAGCTTGCATTTCGGGCTGGTAGTGCGGGTTCGCCAACTTTGTTTGCAGGAGAAGTCGGAACCTTGGGTCGTAGTCGATTTCTCTATCACCAATCTGAAGACAAGATTGTCTAGATGAAGAATGGTAAGTTTATTATTTACTTAGTTAATATTACAAATATGGCAGACTTCGTCACTGTAATTTTTTTTAGTAAAAAATAATAATTTATAATGTAGTGAACATTTAATAGTGAAGAATATTAAATATTGTGTAGTGACTATTCAATATTCTGTGAACAATATTGAGTATTCACTGCCTGTGTTAGCCAACCAAGCATGGGTGACGTACCCAAACTTAAGTGCCCACTATCAATATCCGCACAGTCAAAAGGGTTGAAGATGAATTGCCAGCTTTTTTGTCGGAGAGAAGACGTGAGGAATTAATGACAAGGGGAGCAGGAGAAGGTGGAAAGGGGAAAAGGGGATAGAAGCCTGTGGCAACTGATTGGACGAAATGCCGACATAATATGAAACCTTTACTTCACGCTTGTATTCTGTGAGGCCGTGGTATTTTCATAATCGAGCCGACTTATTCTTGCAACCGCTGCTGTCATTGCTGTTGGCTTCACCACTGTCAAACTTATATCAGTGACTTATTTACCTATTATAATTTTCAAACCTGGAGTAGAGTGGAGTAGAGTGGCGTAGAGTAGGGTAGAGCGGGGAAGAGTAGGTCAGATCAGGTTAGGTTAGGTTCAAAAAAAAACTTCAAGGAATTCAAAAAAAAGAAGTTGTGGATAATGCGGTGTACCTTGAGCACTCGTCCCTTGCGTATGAGCACGCGGCCCAGCAGCGGCTCCAGCACGGCGTCCACCGTCTCGCCGATGTTCTCCAGCATCACCACGTCGCCGTTGTTGACGGCTCGCTCGATGCGGTCCAGGTAGTTACGCTGCGTCAGCCGAATCACTACCAGAGTCTCGCCGTACTTTGATTTTATCCATTTGATGCCTTGTCTGCGAATGACATATTAAAGATTAGTATTCGTAGAATGCTTTTCTATACGTTATACGAGGTTAAAATAGTGAAAGAAAAAACCTCGCAACAACCTGTTACTTTCCTGATCTACCTTTTTGCCTCCTAATAACTGAGATGCCTGATGCCTCCATAGATACTTATTTCAAATGTATTTGCAATTCTTCTGCTTTAGCGAATCCTTCTAGTAGATGTGGCAATTAAAGTTCAGGTCAACCTTGCTCAGTTGCATTCCATCTACCACCATATTTTACAACAAACTGTGCTGGAACATGATGTGTAGTTAAGAAAGATATTGCTCACAGCTGTGGGTCGATCATGAGCGGCCAGCGCGCAGAGTTGGTCAGTATGGTGGCATTCTCCGTGCTCATGGAGTCCGTGGGCAGGCCTTCGTTGTTCCAGCACGCTACCTGCGCGTCGTCCGTTAACATCGACAGCGGTTCCAGCCCTTCTGTCATCTCGATCTTCGGCTGATGGTTGTATAAGGGAAATTTAATCAAGTTTCAATACAAAACTTATTATTACATCATCGGCGACTACATTCGTCAGGTTATTTTATAGACACCAGTTCATTCCTGAATATAGGTATACCGATAAAAATATAGTATAGTGATTCCAATATGCATAAAACGCTATTGCAGTCTTCTGATGTCGTCAATCATTTTGCAACATTTCAAGAAGAGTAGGAATGGCCGTTTAAATGTGGGCGCCAAGCGGTGTCCAAGGATTATAGTAAATTTGTCGACTGGTTTGAGAAAATCTTAACTATCCCATGACAATAATAATGGTAATGAGGCATTTTTACATCAGACTTGGCGAGCGTGGGCACCCAGTCGTCGTGCAGCAGCTGCAGGCGGTACTTGCGCGTGAAGCACCCCACGTACGAGATGAACGCGGTCACCAGCAACACGTCGCCCGGCAACATCACGCCAGACTCTTTTAGATTTACTACTGTCGCTGACCATCTACAATTTATAAGGGCAGTACCGAAAATCAGTTCGTTATTATTTTAAGAAAAATAACAATGTATTGCCCTAGATGAGTATACTACGGGCCCCGTAGTATACTCATCTATGGTAATATTCATTAATTTCATAGTACCAGGTTGGATAATTTCAACACGTGGCTTAATAATATTTTGGGACATCTCATCATTCTTTTTAAATTGTTTGTAGGTACATAAAATCCACGAAAAAAGCAAGTCAATAAACGAAACATTTTTAATTAAATTTATTTAGTCATTCATTTGCGATTTGTTTCCAAAAACAATAAAGTGCAAATAAAAAAAGTACAAAATATATTAGATTGTACCGTAATAAAAGATATTTAAAGTTATTCAATTGATTAGTCATACCTAATCTTCTCCGAAGCTAATCCATTCACGAGTCGGTTGGCCAAATCGATTGTCATATTTGTTGCATCGGCCTCAGCTTGGCATTTCGTCTTCTCATTCACGGCCTCTTGGAAAGCCTTCAACAGCCCCTCGAGCTTTTCCTCTAGTTCCTAAACATAAAAAAAAATTGTTAAATATAAAACAAGCCTGAAATATGAAGGCCTAAAGGTGTAAGCAACCTTACCTACCTTCAGTTTGTCTAATAAAAACATTAAATGAATCTGTAACAACTTGAAAAAATGTCAAAATCCAAAATACCCGACTAGCTTTTTGCTGACGCCATACGTTTTATGCTAGGACACTCCGGGGAAGAATACGAATCGAATGACACCTCAGTCTTCAAAATCGATCAAACCGTTTAGGCTACAGACATACATAAATACCCGGGAAAAAGATTACCTTCCTTTTGGGTCACTCGGTTAAAAAATATATCTATTAAAAATCATTTACATATTAGATAAATACTATCGTCATACAGCAGAAACTATTGAATTAGGAACAAAAAGGAAATTAAACCCATAAGATAAATAAACATTTCCCACCATTATCCCTCCTTAGTTTCACTGCCAGAGACTAGACAAGCAGTGTCCAGGGCCCACTAAACGTTAGTGGTAATAATTTAAATGTATACTTCCATTTTAGTTATTAGTGAGTTTTGTGTTTCGTGTCTGTTGATAACTGTGTCTTGTTCTGTTTGTACCTTGATCTTGTCCGTGAGGAAGAGCAGCTTGTCGCGCGCAGCCTGCAGCTCCGCGTTGGCGGCGTTGAGCGCGCGCCGCTTGGGCTCCACCACCACGTACACGTCGTAGAACTTGACGATGTTGATGACCCACGCGCACAGACCCGCCGCCGCCGCGGACTTGGACATTATGAACTCAGCGTTGAATTCCGGGTTCTTTATGTACGGCTGCACGGCCTGGGCACACACATGATTAAAATTATTATAGCTTTAATCGAATTTCTTGTAACTTCTTAAAAGTATTTTAATTTTATTGGTCTATAATTTTATAGCATTGCTGCTTAGGACGAATCTCCGAATTCGTCCTTTAGTAATATTTATTTAGAGATCGTAGTGAAAGTATAGTTAAAGATAATGCAACAGAATGGACAAAATGATTACCGATTATCGTATATTTTTTTTCATATAAAATGCGAGTATATTTTTGTTATAACACTATCACATAACCTGAACATTTTTGTGGTCACTTTACTGAAAAACTATCACGCCTATAGATTTGTGCTTTAACACAGTAATTTAACTTCATACCTAGACGTATTATCTATCAAAAAATATGATTTAATAACCATTAAAAAAATGAACTTTAACAATTTAGTATTCATTGGATAGAATGTTATTGTACTACTAACGCCATCTGCTAGAAAATCAAAGAGTTAACATCGCTGCAATAGAACTATACTCAAATACGTCATAGTTAATCTACTTAATACTAGATGTCATCACTAGAACTAGGTTGTAAAATAACGGCTTGTTGATATGTTATACAAATGGCGTCAGTATAAAAAAAATCGTCAACAAATTCAATTCATTTCGTGTTTATTTAAAAAAAAAAACTATCTCAAAAATTATTACCCGTTAGAAAAACTACGGGAGCCCTCGAAAGCTCAACTGTTTGCTAGTATATTTATAGTATCACTTATTGTCTTGTATAAAGCAATTCTTACCTTAACAACGTCCGGATGTATGTTCTCCTTATCGTAATAAACGAGATCATTCAAAAACTGATCGACTTTTGCCATCATGAGCTGAAATCACAAAGCAACTGCTATAAAACTGTCAAGAAGGTTAGTCAGTTCATACTTAAGGATATAATATATTTATATAAATTATTTGTTTCTGTATTTAATTGAAGATAAAACACTACAAAATATGTCTAAGTTACCGTAATTTGGAACTACTTTCATTATTATAGCCTCTTTACTAAAAATTTGCCAGTACCAAACAGTAGGAATGTGCCGACTAGACCTCAGAGATTACCAGCAAAAATAATGCAGTATAAATATCTTACCTCAAGATATTTATACTGCATTCTTTTTGCTTTCATAAATGCTGGCCGCGTCCGCAACTCTCCTTTGTGTGCTTTATTCTTTGATGTGTATGTAAATGGCTAGCGGTGGTAATATAACATCTGGCAAGTTTCTTGCTCTTCTGCTGCCCTATACTAAAACTAAATAAAGCATATAAAAAGTAGTATTCACTTTGCAAGCCTTCCACGATCTGTCCTTGGGCAGTTTACCCTTCTTGGAGAACAGCACGAGCACAGCGGCGGTCACGTTGACCACAGCGTCCGGCGGAGAGCCGAAGGACTTCAGCTCCGTCAGGTTGTTCTTGTTCAGGGTGTTCAGGGCCTCTTGAGCCGCAATTAGCGCAGGCTCCGCTTTGGCCAAGTCGTCGGCGCAGATCTTCGCCTTTATCGTAACGTCCTCTTCTATCACTTTCACCTTCTTTTCCTCCTCAGCGGCTAGAAGAGTTATGAAGAAAAATGTATGGCACGTGTTTGATTAATTTGTAATAAAACAGTAGCATGTTTACGATTTAGTTCACAAATGTATGGACCGATTGAAGCGTTATATTTACAGATTTATCTTATCTCATGGCCAAAAAACGTTAAAGGTCCGTTAATGACGAGACCCTCATCGTAAAAAGAAACTGTTCAGGTCCGGAAGTGACGTATGTTAAAAATAAAACCTACTTGGAGGTTCCAAGATGTCTGGTGCTAAGAAATTTCTGAAGAACTATTGAAGTATTGTGCTGCAGTTAAAACAAAACGGTAAGCAATAATACTTGCTTTCGGCATGATTAAACATGAAGTACTCGCACAATCGCATATACTTTTTTTGTATACAATTTAAACATTAATAAACGACATGCTTTTTCAATAATGGTAAAGATAATCATTATGTGACGCATGTAGAAATGCATAATAAAAAATGTGTATCTACTAATCTGTATCTCAAATAAAATGTAATGACGTTTATACTTCGTGTATTGTCTCAATGTACACGAAAGTAATATTCATACGATTTATTCAATATGATAAATTTTACCGAATGCTTTTTCCTTCGACACTTTCTCACTCTCGGCGCCGACCACCTCAATTAATTCCTCGGCGGCCTTATTTTTAACCTTCAATATTTGTTCTTGTTCCGCTAATGTCACCTAGGTTTTAAAATATATTTTATATGTGTTTATTTCAAGTATTATATGCTGCATTGTAATGATATTTATCGCGGATTGTAAACGTATTGATATATGAGAGATTCAACACAAGATGTGTATTCTTCGATTACAACTAAGTACATAATATTTAATTCTTTAGTTCAACACCTTACCGTTTCTTTTTAAAACATGTAATAAAAGTTATATTTATTTTAGAGTCTTTCCAAATTTAAGTCCAAATACTTTCATGATCTATCTTGATCACTGTAAGAATGGGAAAATTATAAAAGTGTCTTGTAGTATAAACCAAACAACTAACCTTCAGAACAGCGACATCGGCGGCGCACGAGGCCAGCTTATCTAATCCATTCTCGAGCCTTTCAATCATCATTAATAGCTCATCGGTCTTGTGGTCGAGCAGCTTGCCGTAGAGCGCGATCTGCTCGAGGAAGGTCTTGGGCGTGGTGTAGTTGTACCGGCGCTCGTTCTGGAAGTACACCGCCGACATCTTGTTCACGCTCTGGTGCACGTGCGACATGAACACAGATACCGACTCCACGAGCTGCGCCTGGAAACGTTGGACGGTTTATAAATATACTGTTGTTTTTAAGAGGTGACAAGACATATAAAGAGTATTGAAAGAAGTAACTATTTACGTGAAGGGAAAACTTCGGGAACATTTGTAAAAATAATGCATGAGGTGTATAGGATACGGCGTATTTAAAGTTTCCATGGGGAAGTAGCGGAGGACGATAAAATTTATACATAATATGTGTTTAGTACATTTAATTTAATAAAGTAAAACATACATATCTAACGTTTACAAATTATAAAAGAAATAAATCTAGTGAATTATGATTGATTTTCAACCAATAAGCGACCATCATTACATAGCATAGTTAATTAGTTATTATAAATAATTCGTACTAAATTTTAACACCGCGGAGCGCATTCATACTACTCTCTATTTTCAGGATTAAAGTCAATAAAAGATAGAAGAGAGTATCATACCGGTAGAGAGCGTACTTCAGAGATGAACCGCTTGGAGACGGAGCGCAGCGCGTCCTGCGGCCACTCGTGAAACCAGTTGATGGCCGTGCAATTTACGATGGAGGGGAACTTGCGCGCGCGCACGCGCAACGTCGCGCCCACTGGCGAAAAGCAAAGCACCACCTACAACGTAAAACACATTTTGGTTAAAATAACTTTAATCAAGAAAAGTAACCAACATTTTTAAACAGTACGCTAATACTACCCCCTACCTTCAACATTGTCCGCACGCGATTTATGAAAAACTTCCAACAATTATCTCGAGTGTCTGGTACGCCAGTAGCCTTTGTCTGAAAAACAAGAATTTAGAGCTCAGTAAAACCTTGCACTTTGCTGTTAATACCATAAATTGTCTTGTTTATTGTGTTTAGAATTTAATTTAATCTGTTCAAAAGTACTACCTTTTTTATACCCGAGCGGCGGGAGCACAAAGTGATCATCGCCGCCCATGGACATCTGCAACACCAGAGGATCTGCAGATGCGTTGCCGGCCTTTAAACTCTCTTCAAACTCTTTGTTAAAGGTCACACTTTATTGCCACGTCAGCATTTCTACTTGAATTCTTATACATTTTAGAATGACCTTAATCAACGCGTATTAGATAAAATAACATCATTGCAGTAAACTTAAGTGAAAAGCTTCATATTATTTATTTATTAGTGGCAACAAGGTCCCGCACGTACTACGCGACGACAGAAAAAGTTAAGCTATTTCTGGTTCATATATTATATAGGAACCATTTCACCTCGCCCCGAACTCCATTAATGACATTCTCCGTCTCATCATCAGCGAGGAGCTCCGGGATCTCCCCGGAGGCGAGCAAGTCGTTGATGAGCACCAGGAATCTCTCTTCAGCCACCTGCGCGTCCGTCATGAGGAACACGTTTCCTATATTCTTCAAGCCAGCTTTAATGTACAGGCCGGCTGGAATAGAAACATTTGTTATTATTAAGTAAGAGTCCTAGAGTCTTAGGGTAGTATTAAGTAAGAGATCCCCTCCCCGTAAAATCCGAAGTGGATTCGAGGGATGCATAAGAAGAGGAAATATATCCTTTTTTCTATTTATCCTCTCCTCTGTCTATTAAAGGTAGGCAACGCAGGCCCCTAGTATCGGGTGTACCGCTAGCTCGTTTGCCACCTTCTTATATAAAAAATTGAGCCAATTGTTTGGAAATCTTAGGATGTAATTATTTCATATTTCGGGAATAAGAGTCCGCGGAAAGTTTTGGGCAAATAATCTATTAGAAGTGGGTCTATGGTCATTCATAAAAACAGATACATTGCAGATGATTTAAGTAAGAAGGATTCAGAATAATCTCGTCCGTCCCCATAAACAAATATATACCGCCGCATACAAATTTAAATAAATTTGTATACGGCGCCATTTGAATTACTGAGATTGTGGAGATTTTGTAAAAATTAAAAAGACAACTATTGTTTCTCTTCTTTGATTGGACGGTGACTCCGGCAGATTTTTATCTGGAGATTTGATAGAAAAATGGTACGTACCAGTTTAATATTAGCCTAGTCTGCTTTCTTTTGAAGGTATGGGGAAAATATCTATAAACATACAATTTGCGCAGTGCTCATCAATATTGGCATTTTTGTTGTGAACATTAACAATACACAGCGCGATTAAGCCGTATTGTTAATAAACTCTCACCGAGGTCAACTTTCAGGTCATTGCTGCTGTAGCCCTTGCGCAGCTGGATCTGGAACACCTCGAGCGAGGATATGAATGCCGACAGCCGTGACAGCGACTGCTTGCCGGACCCTCCTACGCCGATCAGCAACGCGTTGCCTCGCGGTGATTCCAATATACGATTTATTCTGTGAGATATAAATAAAGAAATGATCTAATTTTACACGTCCAATCCATATTGCGATTCAATTACGAATGCACTTCTATGTGGAGACAGCTAGTTGACAGGTTAGTGAAGGCACTTCACAACTAGAATTACCTTCAGTAATGAAGGATACGACAAAGAAGATAAATAAGCATTTACGCCCGTAACACAGACGGTTATGCATTATATATTCACATTTGCAAAGGTCTTGGCTCATCTCATTCGCTTCTTCCACATTACTGTATCTACGCATACAAACTCGATGGTTACGGGTTCTCTTAATATGGCCTTTCTTTAATATACCCCCATTTGGTCTATATAAGTTTGACTAGACCCTGCTGTTAGCACTGACAGTCACGTTTGCAACATTAATTTAGTTTGTCACTCTTTCCTAATTCGTTATTTCAATATGTCTTAGCCGCCGAAGCATCTCTCAACCTGCGTCACGACGCTATCTTTTAAGTCAAACGTTTTGTCTTACAACTCCATATCTAATCATATCAATTATAGTTAGCTCGCTTAGCATACTTTTTAAAGATTGAAACTATATTGGAGATAGCTTTAAAAATATTTATACCTTCACTTTCTCGAAGTAAATTATCATATTATATTTTAATTTATACAATTGATGGCTCACCGACAGATATGGTACATGGCATCTTCGAAGAGCACGAGGTTCATAGAGGCGACGAGGTCGTTGTACGAGGAAAGGGATTCTTCTAGTAAGCGTTTGATTTGCGCCCAGTCACGGATCGGGTTGTACTTTGGGTCGCCGATGCCTTCCGCGAAGTGACAGTAGATGAGAGGTTTTTCGAAGACTAAATTCTCGTCGAAATCCTAGAATCAATAAATGTATAAGACTGTAATGTAACCGAAAGAGTGCTGAAAAAGTTAACGATGTTAATAATATAAAGAAGATCGTATTTCTCTTTTTATTTTGCATTTCAACATATTTTTATGTAAATTATTGTTTAAATGTGGCAAACGCGTGAGCGTTTTCTCATAGACAACTAAAGTTAATTATTTTCTTAAATCGACTGTTTTAAACAAATAAAATTCGTTGTCTTCTCTTACATCGCAGTTCTTCTTGATCATTTCCGCGATGAGTTTGTTGAAGGTGTCGTTGTCCTCTGAATCGACCAGCTTGTCGGAGTAGACGCGCGTGGCCTCGTGCATCCACAGCCGGATCATTTCTGATGACTGCTTTATCACGTCACCGGTCGTGAATAGTATGCCCTGATCAATTAGTGTACAATACATTACACAACTAATAAAAATAGAACTTCGTTTAAAAAATCTAATAGTATATCAAAAGAATATTTAGAATACAGCTGTAAATAGGTTGTTAAGCATATTACACACTTATTTGACAAAACACAGATGTATATATCTTCTTCACACTCCTAGCTTGTGAGGTCGCGATACTGCTCCGGTCGATAGAACCCAGAAGAAAGAGCAAGTCTTTTAAGTCTACCGTTGTTGCACTGTTGTCGTACTGATATTTAGTACGTATATTTTAAAGGGTAAGGTCATGTTAACCGAAATTAGAAAAGTATTGACCATAGAAGGTTATTATCATTTGGGATGATGTTACTTGCACTAGTATTATCCATGATTAATTAATTACTTGGAATATATTGGAGAGGTCGCGCAGGTTGAAGATGTAGTGGAACTTGACGGCGGTGGGCAGGAAGTTGGAGGAGAGCTTATTGTGCAGGCTGAGCGCCGTGTTGACGATGGTGTCGACGAAGCGCTGCAGCGACGGACTGAACTTGTTCAACGGGTTCACGAGGTGCTGCGATAGGATCTGCTTGTAGATGTGGAAGCAAGCTTCCAGTGCTGGGAAACTAAACATTTGCATCGATTATTATCATGCGAAGTACGGCAATAGACCTATCCCCTTTAATACTTGATACAAATTAAGGTTGAAGATAAAAGTAAAGAGATTACTATCATTTTGTGTATGAACTTGACCACAAGCTGACAGACATATCGAAGGTATACAATTAATTCTAGTTATATCAACGGATTTTTGGAAATGTGAGTTTAATGGCAGTATTTACATTATGGAAACCATTTGGTATGAAATAAATAGCAACCGAACTATATTTGAACAACCGGTTTTGATTCTATACCCCTGATACCTAAAACAATTAATATGAATAAAGTTTAAACACTTATTCATCCGGACTACATTTCAAACTACGACCATAATATCGGAAGCAAAATACCACTTTTCCAAAAACCGTATATTGTTTGAAATAATATTATAGTTTCGATAAAATATCGATTTGAAAATACTGTTCCTAGTGAAGTAGTTCTACGCGTTTCACATCGGGTACGCTAGCTGGTAGTGTGATCGTTATCGTGAAGCTAGTTCGTGCCATTATAATTATTCTCGTCGACAATACAAATATCATATTTACCTGACGGCGAAAGTGCAGAAGTGTCGCTGCAAGCGCGGGTCGATAGTAAAAGAGCCGGCCGTCGGATTCATGCACGATACGAACATGCAGTTCGATATCTCTTTCAATGTCAACTTCTGTCTGTCGTACCTGCCGAATAAAAAAAAAGCCGTGATAAATGATTTATATCTTTAACACGTATTGAATTAGATACAGATATACATACAAGACACAGTTACTTAACAGGGAAATTTTTACAAACTCATAGAATATCGGATTGTATACTAGAAGAAATACTGAGATTGTCCGGCCAGTGAAATTCACGAAAGAACAATCCTCTACTTATAACCTCTATTTCCTTACAAAACACCTCCTCGTTCCTATTGTAAAGACTAACAAAAATGATGCAACTCTTATGGCCGGGCTGATGTTTTTGGGCGCATTGGTCGCGTAACACCAGTAACTTTTGCCTTCTTCTTTTATAAAAAAAAAAATATTTAGGTACAGTATTCTGCGTAATTATTTGTTATATTTAGGCGAATACTACACATTGAAATTGAACTAATTTTACGGGTTTTCGATTTATTTAATGTTGTTGCTTCCGACGTTACGAGTATTTTACAGAACTCATTGTCACGGGTGGGACTATGGTGTCTGACAACCCAGTGTCAAAATTGCTGGCGAAGTATCCTCTTATTTTTAATTATTGTTTCTGCTTCGATCTATGCTGAATGAGCCCATCATATGTATTGTACATTTGCATGATTAATCACAAAAGAGATGATCTTGTTAGATATACGATGATTGACATACCAATGCCTGTAGTCCATGAACTCCCGGATGAGGGTGTGCGGCTGCACCGTGCCGTACAAGTCCACTTCGGGCATGTTCAGGTCGTCCACGAAGTAGATCATGAACTTGCTGCCTGGCGGACCGAAGTTACGACCTGATTTCTTCTCCAATGGTTTTTCGAGAACTTTCTGGATCATTTCTGTTCAAAAATGAAAGTATTTCAACGTAAAAAATTACATTTATTTTTAAGAAAACCACACATACAAGGCGGTTAGCATTTTGGTGCTTTACAGTTGATGAAGGACTGGTTTTCCTTCTTTTTTTAAGTAGTAGCAGTCCTATAGGTAGGTAGTCTATAGGTAGGAGGTAGGCCTGTAGTCCTATAGGTAGGTTAAGAAGTTTGACTTGTAGCGTCTAGAATAAGTATTATTATTTAGAAAAATAGAGTAATAGCTTCATCACAACAAACGTACAAATAAATAAAAACTTAAAAAAAATATATCGAAGTTGAAAATAAATCTTGCCACTAAATGTTAACTAGCGCAACATGCACCAACCGGATGTGGTATAGAAGTTGAGCGGTACACTGGTGAGTGCGTATGAGTCGGGCAACGAGTTTAGCTTGGCGGCCACGCTGACCGTCTTGCCGCTGCCCGCCGCGCCCACGAGCATGACCGGCTTCTGCTTGGCGATAAGCAGGTCCATGAAGAACCTGATGCGCGTCGTCTCCGACGTCGACACAAGACATGACTGAAGGAAAATATATACAGTACTATGTTAGTGAAATTGAAGGGATCGGGAAATGACTGAGAAGATAAAAGCGGGGCGATGGCAGAAGTAGCTGCAAAGAACATCGCATTCCATTGAGTTAATACATATAATAAATGAGGTAAGTCACTTCTTCTTCTTAATGCCCTTTTCCCAGTTATGTGGGGTCGGCACAGTACGTACTTCTCTTCCATATCCCTCTATCAGCCGGCATATCTGAATTCACACTCTTCTTA
>DWTW01000917.1:0-14159 GCA_018246275.1 Papilio slateri | reverse complement strand
ATTATATATTATATTTATTAATACTATCTAAATCTATTGGAGATTGATTGTAATTTCAAACGAAACTGATGAAAGTAGCATATCGAGAATCTAGAGATAATCCAATAGGATGAGGTCAAATAAGACACATTGCTGCACATTATGTTATGTGGTCACGTCAATCTCTGTGTGTTTATGTTCTACACTGTAGATATAATAAGTATGTTGTGTTCTTTCATATATAAACTAGGAAGTGTAAACATTCTCAGCTCGAAATAATGATACTAACCTAAAGTAGAAAAGAAGAAATAATAATTGCAATAATATATTACAGTGTTATATTGTTTGCTGTATTTTTTATTATTTCATATGAAACAACTGGAATCACAACTGGAATCCTGCCAGTGAATGATAAATCCACCAATAGTATAGAAATAAAATTAGTAGATTTATCATTCACCGGAGGGTTAACCTACCCATCGTCGTTTATTATTATTAAAAATAAATAAAAAAAACTATTATTATAAAATGTGTATACCATATACCTAGGGTACTACTCTTAATGTGCTAGGTACTTCTGTCACATTTATGATTTAATGATCTTGGTTAAAAAGGAATTACAATCATTGTTTGGTTAATATACCAAATAAGGCTAAAAGACCTTATTTAATAAATGAATAATACCCATTTATACTTAATGTGCACTCAACATTTCATGAAAAGTAAATACAACTGAAGTATCCGCTACACTAAAGAATTAAATGCAATGACGGGCGCTGTTAAATTAAATTCAATGCGTGTCGGTTGTAGAGTTGGAAAAAACTCTTGTCGGATGTCTAGGCCGAGGCTGTGGGGAGGATGGGGAGGAGGGTAGAGGGGGGGGACACTAGAATGGAGGGTACTATGTTCCTCGACGTAGCGTACGACGTACATAAGGGTAGGTGGGTGCTACTCTTTCGCTACACACCAAGTGATTTTGAATGGTTAGTATTAAATGGAAACGCTAGAGTAATGTCTATTTTAAAATGTTAAAAATATGTAGTTCGTAATAGCATCATTTAACATATGTATCTTTTTCGTATTATAACATTAAAAGACTTTTACCATAATTTTTTTATTTACTTTAGTATTTTTTTCAAATATTTACACCATAAAATATATGTTATGATGTTTGTTATAAATATGAGAATTTCAATACAAATATAATTATTATAGTTGTAATAAATAAAATGATATCACGATAATGTTTCAGGCTCAGTCTAAGTATTTTTATAGAAGAAAAGTAACGATTCCCTGAACAAGAAAGGGGAAATGTACACTTGTCTCTCTCGCCTATTCTTTCTCGCTCACACGTTGGTATTGATCGTCGTCTAGACTTGTTGATCGCTGTGAATTCGGTCGAGGGTTTGACGTCCTCCGAACTAGGAAACTAAGTTCTCTTCACATCGTTTATTTAAATACTTAGTCATCAAAACTTTAAATATATATTATATATCTAAATATGATGAAAAATTACTTGTATACAACGTATAGACTACATATGTATAGGTTATCTGTTTTCAAGGGTCTTCTCATAATGCAAATTTTGCTATCTGGTATTTTGTTTACAATTTTTTGAAGGAAATTTAATGTAATAAATCTACTCCAGTTCTGTATCTAGCTATACCTATTAATTTTACAGCAATTGACAGACATTTAGCAATTACTCTCTGCCTTTAATTGAATTTACGAGACCCCAAAATAGTATGAGCCTGAGTCTATTGTCATAAAAAATGTAACAATTGATTTTTGTTCCAGTGTCCGGAAAAGGAAACATATTGATTACATTTTTTTTATTTACTCGCTTATCACCACTGTTTGTGTAACCTTCTTTTTACATATTAGTAATATTTTAATTTCTAGTACTTTGCTAATATTTTCTTTGAAGGTAAATCAAGAAGATTGCATGAAAAAAGAAATGACGTGTACAACAGAAGACCACAGATTCCTTGACTGAAACTATGACAATTTAACCCAACTTACATATATCCAAATTTGCTAGGTTTGATTTTTTTTAAATATCTTGAATAGGCTTCATTAAATTTTATTCATCTTTGAATCACGCGTTTATATAATCGTGTTTTGGAGCAACCTGTTAGTTTCTAGATAAAGGTTTCTTCCACAAAAAGATTTTATTAGGAGTTTATTAGTACCAACATATGTTTAAAAATGAATAAAATTCGTTGAAGACTTTTCGAGCTATTTGAAAAAAAGGTAAAAAATTTAACCATATTTGAAGCTCTATATAGCGCCCAAAATATGCAACTTTGGATACAGGCAAGTTGGGTTAAATCGTCATATTTTCGTCGTTTCCGGACACCCTATAACGGTCTAGTAATTAAATTGTTTAATTATTAATTAAGATCATTAAGGTCGCCAGCAACAAGATACCGCTCAAGTGATCCATCGTCAATTAATTTGTAGGTGCGTCAATAGTTAATACTCCGGTTCGTTGTCTTATAATTTTATCACAATTAAAAGATAAGCATTGACGCAAACGTCTCGCCCGGTGTTTGTGGGCAAACACACCTCAAGCTGTTTAATAACAATGGTATATAGTAGGGTAACCAAATCTATTTTCGTTTCTAATGGATACTGTTTCTATTGTAGTTTTTAATATTTTTGGAAATGATCAGGGAGTCTGTCCTATAATGAAAAATCTAAAAAGTAACAAACGTCAACAGCAACTCAAGCACGAAACAATTGTTGTCATTCCCCTATGGGTCAACATGCTATGGTGAAATCCTTGCGTTAACTATAAATATTTTTATCGCTTTAATATTATCTAATAAAGATAAAGTGTACATTTTTAGCCTCTCAAATATCACGAGGGACGATGTTTTTGTTAATAATGAGTAAAGTGTTGCTTACACTTGTGAAGTTTGCGTCAGGGGAGGATTGAAATTTATTATTGCAGGACGATATGGTCAATCGGCGTAGTAATGTAAGGTAGGTAATGATTGTCTAAGACAGCCAATCAAAAACCCACGTATGCTATTGCCAACCGATAGAAGTGTAGATGAAATTTAGAATTCTATCGTTTCAACATTCAAACAGTATAATTACACAAATAATTTATTATACTCTTGTTGAACACGCAAATTTTTTTTTCAATTTTCTTTTATCAATAGCGCCGATAAAAATAATTATCGCATTAGGGTTTTGAGGTTACGTGCTGGTCGAAGTAGGGTAAGCGGTCTTGTCTAATCTTCCAGGGCAAGAAATCATCAACGCGTGGTACACACTGATACTGCTCATATGTTAGTTGTTGTAAGCAGAATAATAATTAAAAACAAGCATTTATTTACTTTAGAAACTTCGTTACAATGTAGGTACACAAAGTATTGACATTAATGAATAACGACTAGTCGCTTATCTTTTTAATTAGGACAGGTGTCTTTATAAAGACATTTAAAATCGGCAGCTGCTGTACAAGTGACACAGGTTTTCTAAAGTTAAGATTGAGATAAGATAAATTAACATTGCGTACTTTCCTTCTTATTGTTTTTTATAATAAATCTAACAAGTTTCTACAAAGGCATTTTTTTTTAATTTATAATTTTTGCAAATTTTACCATTCATAATCGAGACTCAAATAATTCTTTTTTGCTAGCAGTAACGGGATAGAAGTTTTGGATTTGATGATGGTTAATTAATTAATGACAATGACGAACAAGTCATCTTATTCGATAGGTTTAATTAGATAATAGTTCTTGCGAAGATAGCTGACGTTGGTCAAAGTAGGCTTTGTTGAAATCGTAATTCAGTTACCCCTTAAAGTTCTGTAAGAGTTAAAAACAATTTCAAGGTTTTCAACTCACATCACCCTCAAAAAGTCATAAGTCTTAAGAGTTTATAATTATCATTTATAGATATAATCTAGAAGATGCAGGTAAACAGTCTTTTACTCCTCGATTTTCTGACAGCTTTCTCCTTTACTACAAATTGTAAAACAAAGTCACAACGCCGCATCTGTTTGAACACGATATCATACGTTTTTGACCAATTTACACATAAAGGTTTTGTAAAATTTGGCTGAAATATGGCGAAGATAGTTTCTTCTATATCTTACTATCTTAAGATGTAATAACATTTTACGTTTTATGTATTGTATATTAACTAATTCGAGCAAAACCGTCAGGTAGGTCAGAAAAACTCACTCATCAGACGAAACACAAAAGCATACTTCTACTTCACGCCTGTCTTGTGAGGTCGTGGTATTTCACCGGTCGAGCCGGCCCATTCGTGCAACAGATGTTGTTGTTGCGAGCTCTACCACTGTTAAAGTTGATTATTTATACATATTAAGTTTTCTGGGTCTGTAATAATATAACCTATTTGCAGTAACGTCATGTTAACCCCTAAGATATACGAAAAGATATCTGGTTATTTTAGCCGGTCTCAAATATGATGGAATTTAAGGCTGTCGCCAATATCAAGTCTAGATTTTTTATATACATATATCTCAGAATAAATTGATACGTGCTTAATGAGGAGTGGACCCTGAACTGCAGGTTATAGTCGCGTAACTGATAATTTTCCTAACATCGCCTCTATGTTAGAATAAAAATATAAGAATAATTCGAGTTTTGAAAGATTAGAGAAACATATGCAATAATCTCGTTAAGTTACCAATTTTGAAATAGGTCTTTCTTTATCTTAGGCACCGCTGCTATGGCCCCGCTAAGCACGGTGGAATCGGTAATCGATAGCTTTCGTCAAATTCATATAAACATATATATAATACATTCAATGGATACATACTAACGTACACAGGTCAAGTTTCAGCGTATCCTATCTGGACTCATGTAGTGTCGCATAAATCATTTTGGTAATATATTTTCTTCACATTAATATATGACTCATGTTTTTATTACCAACTATATCTTTATATCTACACGATAATTACGTATGTTATCGTGTCCAATGTGAAATGGCATCTTATCTTAAAACATTAAATCGTGTTCTTGTTTAATGAATAATCACGTACCTAAGATTAATACTGTCTTAGTTTTATTTAATGATTATGAGCACGATGCTGATATTATGATGAAATAAACCACATATTAGATAATTCCTAAGCTTAAGTGACAATGGACATCTGGGATGTCGGCCACGTACAGGACAACACAACGTAGTGCCTCAAGATGGATCAATCTGGTCAAGATTGTGTAAGTAATAATGAGGGCGGCAGGGGACGGATTTTTTGCGGTCGCATGGAGGACGCCTATGTCTGGCAGTACAGTGGTACGTCCAGGATTATCATTTGGGGGGCTTGGCCACATATGGGGAGGGGCTTGACCCTCCTGATGGTAGGTTTTAGCAAGATTTAAACTAAAAAGCACAACAGATAAGTTTATTTAAAAATTTCCACGGAAGGATTTTGATGATTTTGAGGGGATTAGCCCCTCCTATGCCCTCTGGATCCGCCAATGCAACAGTACGATTACAACAACGGGGCTTGATAGTTTATTTAAAGATAATTTATATAGCATAAACATTATTTGTATTATACTTTATTTGAAACATTTTACTTTTGTGTTTATTTGTCTTCTGATTTACATCTGTGTTAAAACTCACATTTTTTCCTTGTGTAAATGTATTTATTGTGGATTTATATGTTAGTTAGCAGTCATTTATAAATGCAGTAAAAGACAATTATAATATATCTAAAAACTATATTTATTCCATTAAAACATTCACAAATTCAATTGAGTGGTTGTGTTTGATAATAATAGTTCTTTTACTGCATTCTAAAACCACAAACTTCTTTTCACAATATACAGTTATATCATGTTAAACAAAAGATATGTTTTTGTTTAGCCTTCAAAAAAGAAATCACTTTCTTTTTTTTTCTTATAAAAATATATTTTGTTCAATCTAATTAAAACTGTGTATTGTATTATGAAGTTGTGATTTTTATTGTTTTGAATTTGAATTTGTTTTGGAATTGACGGCACAGATCATGGGTCCATCTTGTGGGAGTCTTTTCAGAACATTTCGGCCCCTTCGGCCGGCCAATGAGCAATGTGTCCGGTCCATTGATACTTTAGTTTTGTAATTCTTTGGACAATGACGGTCACTTCTGTGTATCATATCATTACTGATACAATGTCGTAGCGAGACGCCGAGCATTAACCTCTCTAATGCCCTTTTAGTGACCTTGAGTCTTCTTATGGTGGTTTGTATTAACCATTGTTAAATTCTTAAGGTCATTCATGGTTATCAATTTAAGATAGCGGTGTATCAGGATACTGTGACGTTCTAATAATATTCTCGCCACAGATTCATTAGTTTGCTTTGGCTATACGTGTCTATGGTGCGAGGGTGATAATAAAAACTCAATATTAGCACTAGAACGGGTTTAGACGCGTCTTCGCTGCGAAATGACAGTTTGCCAACCGTGTACACGTTGTTTGATTTAGAGACATGGTCTATTCACGATATAAAGTCTTATTCACATGCAAATAGTTACGCTAATATTTCTATACTCAAAATACTTAGATTTATCTAGAAGTAGGTAAAGTTGGCAACACTGATCTGCGTTGTCTAGTTATGACTCGAATAGACGCAGATAAATGTCACGTATATATTTCTTTCCTTTCTTATTTCATTGCATCATTTTCGTTTGTAGAAGATATTGATCTATTTTATATTCGTCATCATTTACCAATGCGTCAGATAATCACATAATTTAAGATATTAAACAAATCTGAATATGAATTCACATATCAAGATGTAACGTCGAAAGTTAAGTCGTTATCGGCGAATCGTCTATAATGACGTCATGGTTCAAATAGGTGTAACAAAACATTCTAAAGGTTCAAGTCAAGGAAGTGTAATCCAACAGAACTTGTTCAGTCTATTAAAAAAGCTAATTAAATAATTTTGTGGTCATCATGTGTATTTGCATAATCTAGCGCCATTAAATCAAGTTCGATATTCACAAACCAATCAATGAATTTTAATAATTTTAATAAACTTTATATCTTTTGCGTAATAATGTCGTTTAAATTATTTTAATTCCCTAAGGACTTTTGTTATATAATAAATATCAGAAATCAGTCACACCAAGGAATAGCAAGTGAGTATTTGCCAGTTAATACAATAAATATTTACCGTGCCTGATTCGAACTGAGGTCTTCAAATTTGTAAGTGGACTTCCTAACCACTCTGCAATAGTAACTTTTAAAATAGTAAAAAATGACGATAAAAATTATACATAAGAAAAAAGAGAGGGCCAACTACGGTACCTTGAGGTACACCAAAGTCTGAACGTCTTAAGATGATACAAACCTTTGATGGCATGACAAGCAAATAGATTGGTTAATATACAGGGAAGCAGAGCACGATAATATCTTTATAAATGTAAATTAGCAATAAAGAGAACAAATAAGAAAATGCATTAAATGTAAGCTTCACATCATTCCTGCAAAATATCTCGGGTATCGCAAATATTTATTACAATATTTAACTTTTAATTCCAATTAATAGTTCTAAGTGACTTATGTTATGAAATGACGATGAAAGTCGATGATACATTAATAAATTCAGCGAAAGTACATACGACAACATAAGTAAAAACATTGTAAATATAAGGCCTCGATACATCGCGTCGCCGGCCTCATCCAGTGCAATATTTACCAGATCGTCGGTCCATCGTGGGAGGTCTATCCAAGCTGCGCTTAGATTCGCATAGTTTATTAAAGGTCCCTTGCATTTACGCATACGTTTTAGTGCGTTTCATGTTTTAATTTTTACATTTTTTTTAGTTCATCAATTTGATTAAAACCCTGTTGTACTATTTTTCATTGCTACAAAATGTTTTTTCTTAATTTCTCTTTTCGATTGAAAATCAAATGATTGGTGCTGGACTATTGAGATACTTACTTGATTTAAAAAAAAATGCAGTCCATCGTTTTTCGCACTGTTTTCCATCATTAAAAAAAAATTGAGTTTTAAAGTTTCAATGTTTTAATTACTTAAGTCTTACAAAATATCGGAATATGAAAAATTAACTAATAAACGTTTTTATTGGAAATGCTGGTTTCAATGTCGAACGTTGTTGAGAAAACTGAACTTTTTGCACCAGGATTTATTGCATCAGATATAAACTTGTAAAATCGTTCAGTTCAGTTGTAAAGTTGTTCAGACCTATTTTGTGTTCGTGGAGCCTTGAGAGAATACATTTTTTGCTTCGCTCAAGATTTTTATTACACAGTTTGCTATGCATAATGTAAGGTTAAATATTTTACACTAGATTTCTGCACGTGTTTGTTGGCTTCTTATTTACAAATAAATAGACCAATAATTTCATGTCGACGCGCGTCATAAGGTCATCGAAACTACCTCATATCTTAATTTTAGTGGTCATAATCTATGAATAAAAACATATCGTAAGATCAAATTAGAATTAACAACGTGAAGCGTAGCAGACACTCATAGTCATCATTTAAATTTGTAAATAAAGTAAGGAAAAAAAACTTAAGATCTTCTTCCTTCTTAGCCTGTCACAAATTTGGTCGGTCGACTTTTTCAACTTTGCATAACCTACAAAAAAAAGGTTAAAACCGTCTGTCTCTTTGATTACATGAATAGCTGTAGTAAATAACAGCAATAAAAAATCACGCGTTTGACACACGCCCAAACTCGCTAAAGTACACCACGGATATGTCACCGACCGATATGTGGACTTCGTAAGTTTATAATCGCACTAGGTATATTATAAACTGTCAACAAATTGTAAACTGATTCGTTCAGTCAGCCTAGTCCGATTATAAAGTGACGAAGTTCAAATTTAATGAAGTCATTTAATTAGTATTTATTTAGTATTTACAATCGCCTTCGACGTATCCTGTTCTAAACAGATAACTCAGATGACCTACATTATGACAGATTACATCTTTTTTATTGCATATTTACCAGTGTATATATCACTAATTCAGTGTTTATACATTTGTGAAGATCTTGACACTAAAACAAGGACAGAGAAATATATGTGTATGCATTATTTATTTGATCAATTATAATTTATAGCTTGGAGCGAGGTCCGCATAGAGCGGATGTTAGAATGACTTCACTTGTGAACCTTGTTAAAGAGAGCAGGAAATATAAAAAATGAATTACTTTGATAGTTTTGTCTGCGACAGTGTTTACCAACCTTTTTTTTTTTGGCATGTCCCCCATTAACATTTCTAAAATTTTTATATCCCCCATACATAATTTTTTGCATTAAAAAGATTGATTTGTTCACTTGACTTACTTGACGACTCTAATCACCCAGTTGATATTTTGGTAACGTGAAACGAAATTATACCTAATAATTATTTACAGCATTTTTTTAAAAATTGCATTTTTTGTTAAATTTTGCACCGATATCTAGCATTCCATTTAATTAGTCCGGAGCGAAAGGGTTAAAGTCGTGTCGAGTCCATTTTTGAATTGCCCTTAACTATCAAATTGTCCCCCTGTGGGGCGTGGGCCCCACGTTGGGAAACACCGGTCTATGATATTAAATTAGAACTGAAGACTAAGATAATTAATTATTTTTATATGAGAACGATAATGAAGTACGTACACAAAATATAATTTCTAGTTTAATTAAGATAATTACGCGATATAAAATAATTAAAATGATTAACGTCAGATTGTTGTCCTTAGCACAGCACTTACTACGTAGCCTATTTAGGAAACAGTGTTCTGAATTAAAATCTGTTAAATTACTTCATAATTATTATTACTTTTTCTGTAACTTTAATTATAAAATTATCTTGTTAAAAAATTTGTATCAGTTTTTAACTGTTTAATGATATAACATTGTTGTGCGTTAATAAATAAATAATAAATAAAATAAAATTAAAATAGGATAAAAGACAGAACATACGTATCACTGCGTCTAGCTCCTGGCACAGACTAAACTAGTTAGAGCGTGTTGGCTATAACACATGTTACAAACAATCTAGTTGTGACGTCTTCTCTAGTAATGCATAATAACTCAATGCATGTCACTTACAATTTCGGCTGCCATGGTAATGTTATATGGCATACTGGCGAAATAATTTGGAGAAGGCTGGTCTTAAGATGAGCAGGACCTAAACTGACAAGTGTTCTGTGACTTTGACGGTCGTTTTCTCCGATCGCCTTAAATGGTGTATTCCTACTATTTTGCTCCGACTTTAAGTACCTCGGTTCATTCGTGCAATGCGACGGCGATATTGACCGAGATTTGAAAAGCCGAATGAATGCAGGTTGGATGAAATGGCGACAGGTCACTGGAATGACTTGTCCATGAATGTCCACAATTCTGTTGTAAGACTTGTCGTGCTTGAGTGTTGGGCATCAAAGGTTCGGATGAAATGAAATTACATGTGGCCGAAATGCAAATGTTAAGATGGATGTGTGGTGTGACGAGAATGGATAAAATTAAGAAATTGAGGAGCTAAGACATATGTTGAATTAACAATTAAAATGCCATAACATGATAAGTGTAGTCAACTAAATTACAAAATTAAATTTACCCTAAGAATAAAATAAAATATAAAAGACGATAGATTAAAAAAATGTCGTTAAAATATGTTTTGTAATTTAATTTGCTTTTGATTAAAATTTGTATTTTAGTATAACTTTCAAAGGCACCTATAAATTATTTTTAAATCTCAAAATTTGAATATTTTACTTTTTTATTTTTGTTATTTTATATAAACAACGCTTAAATAATCCTACAAACAAATATTAATATCCATTTTAGGGTATCGTCGATACGCTGGTATACATTCGTGGCAAAGATCGAGCGTCATTTTAAACGTTGAATTTGTATGGAACACGGCCACGGCATCTGCAGGTATATCTATCTATCTATCTATCTACGTTTAATTATAAATTTTAATTTTATCTCCAACCATCGAGAGTTCAAAAATTATTGTTTAAAAAACTTAAAAAGTATTAATGTAAATAATTCATGCTTTTAAATGGAATGAGGTGATCATCTTTTAAATCACAACCAACGCACAAACGCTTCAACATTTTTTTTATTAAATATGTATTTTAAAACATGCTTCTAAAAAAACCAAGCGACTTATTTAAAATTCTTAAAATTATATGATTGTAAGATTTATTATTTCAATATACATAAATAATTCAATGTATTTAATAAAATGATTCTTAACACTTTCCGAACGTTTACCATAAACTAAAGACTAACCTTGAATTACAACGTCAAATTCAGCTAACTTCGCTGTAGTTTTTCCCGGAGTTTGGCGTCCACCGATTGATAAAAAAATTATCTTGGTTTTCTATGTATTTAGATTAACAGGACATTAATTTATCCTTGTGATTTGTTCTCTGTGAAAAATTAACGAGTTAGATATGTTGTTGATGTGATTATAAAGTTGCATTACAACGCTTGTTGTAATTTTGTAAACATCGGGAACACAAGCACACGTCTATGACTTCTTGTACGTATTTTGGCCATTATCGGTATCATCTTCTTTATTGTGTGTTATTAGTGTATTGTTACTGTGTATTTTGATAACATTTTAGAGAATATAGACTTATAAACATCGAATCTTAAGGTAAGTTTATGTGATGGTGAATATGAGACGATAGTTGAGTTGTGGTTGAGTGATGGTGGAAAGAATCACAATCACATTTGATTATCAAAACAATGTGATGTGTGAGGCAGATTAATCTTTTCGTTTATGTTTTTCATCATAGTGATAAATAATGAGGTACCAGGTTAATTATATGTTATGTTTTTGTGTTAGTGGTAATGTATGTGCAGGTGACGATGTTGGTAACGTATCCACAGGATGTCGTGTCGTTGTGTTAGTACAGAAACTTGGGTTTTTTGCATAATACATCCTTTTTTGTATTACAAATAAAAAATATATTTAATATAATTGTTGATATCTGACCCATTTTTATTGCCATTAACATTATATTTAGTACATTCAATGTTTTTCTTCTTGTATGTCTTATTGTTAAATGGTGTTATTGATTTGAAAGAAAACAAAAACTATTGGAGTTGATTTTTAAATAAGAATTATTAGATCCTATAAATATAGTCCAGTATTTTCTATCTAATAACTGTTTTGCTTCTATGATGAAGTTAGACAAAAAAGCTATATGCATTATAATATTTAGGTCAAAGAAAAATTTTGTATTGTCTATTGCTTGGCAGAAGATTTGCATTCTGACTACTATATTAGTTTATGATTGTCTTCCATCATTAACTTATTTTCTCATGGATTTTGATACTTTACATTTTGTGTTAACAGCATAAGGTTATAAATATAGACATACTTGTGGATTTGTGAAATAGCAAATCCATTTATTTAGAATTATTTGCTTTGTAATGTGATTATCTTGATTCAAAATGGATTACTATTTTATTGATTTTTATTTTTATGTTGGAATAATATTTCAAGTAAGGGTAAAGAATCAATCTTTACCCTTGATATGTTACCTTGGAATATATCTGAATTATCACAAGGAGTAGTGTATGATTAAAGTAGAAATACAAGTTGGGTAGTTCTTTTTTTCTATATCCATCAGTGGTAGAGCCTGCAACAACAACTGTTGTACAAATGGGCTTGCTTGAAATATCACAACCTCACAGAAAACAGCTGTGGTAGAAGTATTCTGCATTTTGCCTTATAAGTGAAGTGCAGGAGGTCTAATTTAGATCCTATTCCACTTCCCATCATTTTCTAATAAAGAAAGGATGGAAAGCGGATGAAGGTATGATGGGGGATGGGATAGATAGTAAAAGGAAATGTCCTTTTGTCTATTTATACCTCTGTCCATTATAGGTAGGCAACATATTTGCAACTCATTAGCTTGTTGGGTAGGGTTTACTTAATATCAGGTGAATCACATGCTCATTTGCCACCTTATTCTATAAAAAAAAAATGCAAATTCTGTTAAATACTAAAGTTGGTGTTTCAATCCAATTATGACAAAGGTATCTGGAAGGGAAGAGTGAATAGGCATAATGTTAAATTAGTGTGTAGAATCATTGGATCAAGTCTCCACCTAACATCTGGTGGGATTGTGGACAACTCTAGCTTATTCATTGTAAAAAAAGATATATTTAATTTTTAACTTCAACTCCCTTATTATTTAACAGATTAAACCATAATATTATTACTTCAAGGATTATTCAAGGATTCTATTAGTATTAGTAATATTATTCAATAATTCTATATAAAAATAAAGGGATGAAACATATAACCCAGTAACAACAGCTTGCTTGTTGCTCCCATAGCAATTCACACCTATTCTTAGATTTCTTGGTTGACAGATCAATCTTGAACTTCATCAATATGTCATCTCACTAGGCATATTATAAACTGACAGTAAACTGTGACCTGAACAAATCACTCATAATTTGATGCATCATGTCATATGCAAGAAATGATTTTCTTTGATAAATATCTTGTTAAGATAACATTTTTATATGTAACTATTCTGCCCAAGCTAACACAACTAACTTACCGTGAGTTTACACTGCTAAAAAACATCACATAAAACATGTTGTTATCTCTCTCCTTCTTTATAAAAAAAACAGATGACAACATGTTTTATGTGAATGTTTTCGACAGTGTGAACTCATGGTAACTTTAACATAATAACACAAGCCAAATATGAGTTCACAGGTTGACAATTTGAGTTCTGTGTTCTGTCTGATTTGGTTTCTGACTGTCAAGAAATGACATGTCAAATTGTGAATGGTTCATTAATTTCACAACTTGCTGTCAGTTTATAATATGCCTAGTGAGATTATAAACTGACGAAGTTCACAATCGTTTGGTGACATAGAAGCCAATGTTAGATGTGCACTACCAATGCTGTTATTTATTTTTGTGTCACAATTTTTTTTAATATTTCTTGCCTAACATTTCAACATTTCAACAAGGCGAAGCTTTAAATTTTACTCAGTAAAGGAAACTTTTAGTTACTGATACTTAGTAGTTATAATTTTGGGGAGTTCTTGATACATAAAATGGAATAAAAAGCCTAGTTAAAATAGTATTAGGTGCGCAACTAAGTTCTCGCTGTTTTTTGGATAAAAATATAACTTTATTATAAAAAAAATGGTTACAAATGAATCATTCAAAGTATTGCCCATCGCTAGACACAAC
>DWTW01000916.1:0-14163 GCA_018246275.1 Papilio slateri | reverse complement strand
GTCAGGTTGTTTGGCTTTTTAAATTGTCTATGGCTTGTCACTTCTAAATATTAAAGCTTTAAGTCGTAAATTGAAGATTTAAGAGGAGACAAATTACTAGTAAAATTACTTTATTTTAATAAAGTAGCGTAAAACTAAACTGCATACTATTTTGTTTGTTTCGTTTGTTAGATAACGCATGGAATGCTTAGATCTGATGCATCATGTTACTTTCAGTTCGCATTACACATGATAATGTTTTGACTCACAAAGGTTTAATTACTCATTCCCTCTCCCATCTGCGAAAAATAACTAAGTATATAGTCATATATCAGAATTATTTATATCTATTACGAAATCTGGGTTGGAACGGCTATTTTATATTGAGTAACAGCGAACCTAGCAGACATTATCTAGCAAGAACCTTAGCTTGTTGCTGTTCCTCGGTTCAGTTAACGTTATTTCACTTTTAGTTGGTCCAATAATTAAAAAAAAATCTAGAACCCCATGCCAGTGCCACCTATCGGGTCCAATTTTGAATGTAAGCCATGCCGGATCTCACTCATTAAAATTCGGTTCAGCGTTCTAGGCGTAGTTCAGTGACATATACACGTACAGAAGATTTTTTTCTGTATATAGATAGTTATAGAGCAACCAACATTCACACTTATGAAAAACGCCCATAAAAGCACCGACGCTCATGTTTTCAGCGTTTATATGTAAGCTTATAGGCTTCGTGATTTGGCTTTGATTGCGATTTTGTCGTAATTGTATGAAAAACATGTAAAAAACGATTATCATGACTTTATTTACACCTTTCTTAGATAACAAAAAAAAAACAAATATTATTACCAGCTCTGTTGCACAAATCTTATAAATACGTTTTTTATAATGAATAAACTAGCGCTTCAATACAATCTCACCTTATTAGCGGGTACACACTAGGCGCTTTGAAGCGCGTGCTGTGGCAACGCGCATTCTAAGAACCATCGGCTCCCATACAACCGGCTACCTTCGTACACATATGGAACGCGCGCTAGCTTATGTAGTACTTTTGTATGGGTTCTTAAAACGCGCGTTTCTAAACGGTTAGTGTGTACCCGCTGTAAGTGCGACAAACGTAGAAATATTCTTGCAATTTGTTAAGTGTCGTAGATTTGTTGTGGTTGGCAGGTGGCGACCCGCATCATGAGGCAGCTGATCGAGCAGTTCAGCGCAGGCGACCTGTTCGGGCGGGACAACTATGAGTTCTACGCGCGCGTCACCGGCCGCATACTGCGCGTCAAGGATGAATGGATCTGTTCCTTTAGAGACCCCCCGCCGCCGAGGCATCACCGCGACCAAGAGGCTTATGCACGTAAGTTGGTGTTTCATTCATAATACACTGTAAAAAGTGTATACGCTATCCATTAATAAAGAAGTGTTTGTGGGTAGCGGTGTCATCAGACTTTTTGTGGATAGCTTACGAATGAAAACGCTGAATTCCTTCTTAACATACCATCTTTTCTAGCAGGACACAAACTAACAATCATCTCTCTATTAAGTGATAACCATTGGAGATACCACACGGACGTTGCGACGGTCCCGTCTGCGATTTCGACGGATAGTGTGCCATACTATCAAATGCGGTGACACAACGCAACGCACAGTTCTGCGGCAACGACAGACGCGGTCTGATTAATTGACAATAGAGTTAAATTTTGATGCCATAAAAAGTACTGACCTGCGTTGTTGCTGCGGCGCCGCACCGCGTAGCCCTCTCCCTGTTTAGTCGTTCAGGCCCCGAGAGCGGTGTTGCGCGGTGCGGCACCGCACGTCTTTTCGACCTTGTGGCAGTCGTTCTGATTTTTATTACAAAAATATATAGCGGTACGAGCGGTACGGTACGGTACCGCTTCAGCGCCGCACCGCAAGAGTAAATAGGAAAATGATACTCATCACAACATTACACTTTGTTTTATTCTAATTTACAGGGCAGTTGTCACTGGAAGCTGAGAAAACATGGCTGCAATGCGAATGCGATCGTTGGGGCAACAAGTTCAACCTAGAAGGTACACCATTATATTCAATTCATAGCAGGGATGAGTGAGGGATGGTGAACCTTTTTGAATAGTGTTCCAAATTATTGTTCATTACTACCTAAAAGCAAGGACAAGGAAAGCTCTATCTAAGAAGTTACTTTAAAGAAAGAAGGGAAGGATGGTTAAAAAACACCAAAAACTTTTTATTTATTCGAGATTACATATATATCTCTCTACTCTTTTCTCTTTTGTGATATAAAATATATATTGTTGTAGAATGACATATATAGACAATTTAAAGGGTATTGCGTGGTTCAGTTTGCCTCGTCGGTCAAAGGTTTGTCATCCCTGACTTATGGAGAGATAATCCTTAGTCATTAAATAAAAAAGTAACGCATACATTTTCCGCAGGTCGTCCCAACGACTCCCGTTTATAATAGTTAATGTGTAACGAAGTGAATGTACAAAGTAAATTACAGTTAAATTTTAAAATAAATCGGTGAGTTCCGGAGCTAATTTATAAGACCATTAACAATATCATCATATCGGCGCGATGTTAACCTGCTGTAACGTCATGTTATGTCCTGACCGGGGTCTTGGGTTGTCGGTAGCACGTAGCCATTGTACTTTGGACACTTCTGTAGTACTAATCTTAGAATACATTTGTAACGGACCATTCGGTTAGGGGATAATCATGGTATATCTTATGCATATTTTCTAGATGGATCAATTAGTATAGAATATAAGTAAATGAAATTTTATAAAGTATAATAGAAATGAAAAAAGTATGTATCCTTTTGAAATACATGTATTTTTAAGATAATGAAGTTCAAAGAGGTAATAATTGACAGGGGTCTGATTTTGAGCCATCCTCTATCAATCAGAAATTAGTATTTAGAACTCTATTTTCAATCGCTCTGTTTGTCCCTAAATTTTTTCATTCGGACAGGCTTGGCTCTCTGAATTTTGACAGTAAAAATTTTGCAAACTTATCCGTATAATTTGTAATGTATTAATAAACTAAATTAATTTTATTCCTTCTGTAAACAAATTAATAGTCTCTCGATTACGAATATCGGTGGAAAAGTTGACGTTTATTTCATGGCAAGGGTTCTTTAGAGTTGATCGTATGAAATCTTTTGCTTGCCTGTAGGGCTATCAAAATCCGAAGAGTGCCAGTCGATGCCGACACTGGCCAGCACGGTAGGCGCGGGCGTGGCGGGCGGCGCGCTCGGCCTGGGCATCATCCCTGAACACAGCCTGCTCGACTCGTGCACACGACTGTCCATATCGCTCGAGGAGAGCATCTTCAAGGTGAGACAAGGAATCGACAAAGGGGATACCATTATACGATAGTATGCCAATAAAAATACTTTGACGTTACTTCTTACACGGGTAGGGATTCAGTAGGGACTGAACTCTGCCAATAGATCTGAACTACTCAATGAAGTTAGTAACTAAAAGAATGTCTCCACTGAGGACGCGTCATGGTATCAGAATTTTTTCAAAACTAAATATAAGTACTTATGCAAAACATAACTAATCGTTTGTTCAGTAAGTTTACCGCACGTTCATGTGCCTCTTTTGCCTTTTCGTTTACATATTTGTCGGACTGACAGTATGTTTGTCGTATGTGTATACATATATGTCAGTTCCATTGTGACCTGTAGCCTAAACTGCTTGACTGATTTTGATGAGCGAGATGTCATTCGATTCGTATTCTTCCCCGGAGTGTTAGGGATATAGTCGGGTTTATTGATTTTTTAAAATTAAGTATTGTCTTGTGACTTTAAGGCGTTCGTTTTTTAAATAAAAAATGATCATTCTCCATCCGTAAACAGGCAACTCACAACTTCTCAGCCCCCTGTTCGTATACGGTACAGGTGAAGGACGCGATGTGACTGTACATTGTGATGGTTTGCAGGTGTCAGTGAGCTCGTCATCCCAGTCCTCGTGCAGCAACTCCAGCCCGCACATGACGCTGGACGAGCTCCGAGCTATCAACAAATACGCGGAGAGCACAAAGAGCCTCTCGTATTTGCCTCAGGTATGTTATCAATATAATCGTCATCGTGTGCGTCTCACGACATAGACAAGTTTCCAGTAACCTCCGTACCTACTCTACACTCGTTTGACTATACTTGGTAGATTTGAAATTAGTTCGGGTCCCTTAAATTGAAACTGAAATGGCCCTACAAATTTTAACGGGAAATGGAAAAATTAATTTATTATTTAACATTTTGAAATTTTGCATTTATGTCAATGGCATTTTAGACACACTCCCACAGTGTGCTATATCATTAATTTGATTAATTAGATATATTATTTCTTCTATATAAAAACAAAGTAATGAAATCAGACATCAAAAATCTATTACATGCAAATTCAAATCCGAATACACGACTAATTGTTTTATTTTCATTACAATTGTGGTAAACAATAGCTTGATTACATTTTTAAATTATTTTAAACAATAAAACTGGATTTTACACTTTAACAAGATTGTCTATATCTTAATAGTTTTTTTTTTAATTTAACCACGATTTAATCTGTTATCTTCGTTCGTCGGCTCCACGCTATTGTCGTTAACTCGCAGAATTCGCATTACTGTAATGTACTGAAATCTCTACAAAAAAGGTTGTAGAAATCGAAAAAAACAGATTAAAATTAGTTTTCAAGTTAGTAAAATTTAAACATCTAGTAATTTCCTATTCATCGATAATTTTCTTAAATCTGTACTACAACATTTCGTCAGTCAAGTTTTATATGTAAATATAAATAATAAATTATTGTATTTTTGGTATTTTTTTAAAGTTTAAGATACTTTTTGATTATTTATAAATTTATTTACAAAAGCAGGTGTAGTCAACTTTCTTATACCTAATATATATATCGGAAAGTTTTCATACCATGTACCGGTTTCATGGTATTAGTCTTTTGTGTCTATAGATTTTAACCGCCGACGAAGGCTGGGCGGGTTGAGTTAGATTGGTGTTACGTCTATTGTAAAAGGGAGCAAATTTCGGATGGAAAGACAGAAAAAAAATTGTATTTCGAAATCATGGCTTAGTTAACTCAATAGTGTGGTACCGACTTTTCTCCAGTGTTTGTTTTTGAAAATAATGTTAAAAATGCAGTATAAATTGGTGTATGTTTAAATTCTAGCGCACACTAAAGGATCTATTGTTTGAGTGATGGTGACAGGATTTTAATCAGTAGGCCACCTTGTAGAACCCGTATCCTCTCAGCTCACCAAACAACCTGTCTGTCTCTTTTATATCTTGTGCTGTATTTCCTACATTCACGTTTTACGATCGTACCATAATCACGTAGAAATGTTTTATAATCTATGTCTATTATATTCCAAAATTAAATTTGTATACGGCCAGTATTTGTTAGTGGTCTGTGTCAATTAAAAAAAAAACATGCATGACGAATCCTATCTCCGTAAAAAGGTTATAATATTATCTGTGGTTGTCCTTTTTAGTATTGTTTAGTTGATTATTTTTTGTAAGAAGTTTCGATCACTATGCGTACGTATATGAGAAGTATGATTTATTGTACGTGTGACCGACTGTAAACTTCGTCAGTTTACAATCTTACTAAGTATATTAAAAATTGACAGCAAATTGTAAACTAAAAGAATCATTGACAATTTGACGTATCATGTTAAAAGTAAACAAACCTATTTCTTCTTTGATGAACATCTTTTTAAAATATTATTCTTATATACAGGACCTTTTTGTCACTTTTTTTTGGGGCACGCTAGTTCTCCATAAGTTGTATGTCCATAATGTACCCATAGAGTATCCCCTCCCTTCCCCTTGCCTCTGTGTTTTGAGGAAAACATCAAAGTAAATATTTCTTTCAGTTGCTTTTTTCTTTTTTTTTTATTCTCTCATTTTTTTATGGCAATTCTTCGATATTTTCGAAATTTGCTTTATGGGTGCGTGCACTGCGTGCCCCCGCGTGCCCCACAAAAAAAGCCCTGCTTATATATAACTATCATGTCTAACTTAACAAACCTAACTTATAATTATCTTCCATTCTAATCTAAACTTTAACAAGCAAGCGAAAGCGAAATATCAGTTTACAATTTGACTTTGGCCGTTCATAAACTATCGAGAGTTGAAACGTCAAATTGTGAATGATTTAAGTCACAATTTGCTATAATTTTATAACATGTTTAGTGAGATTATAATCTGCCGAAGTTTACAGCAGGTTACATAAGGATAACGAAACGCTTTATCTAGATGATGCAATTGCGAGAATGTACATTATTTTATGTGTGTGGGGGCAACACTCGCTTTGTGCACACGGAACGCGTCCGTATCGAATGGTTCGTGAATTAAATTTATTTAGTAGGCAACACTGCTTTAATTGTTCAATTATTTTCCCCAAAAATGATGTATTATGATTATGACTGTGATATTTTGTCAATTTTTGATTATTAAATATTGTGTTTTTATTGTTACGATTAACGGAGCTGTAGTGTATATTAAATGTTAGAAAAGGTATGGTATTTTCATCTTAACCCATATATCCTAACAAAATATATGTTTCTTCTATATAATAATTGAGACTAATTAAATTGGACATTCCTTTTTCATTTCATATTAATTATATATCGGTAATAACAATATAATTTAACAAAAAAATAACATGTGACTAAAATTCAATCAAAAAACACTATTTGTAAAGGGGACGGGCCTAGTGCAGTCGCAAACACAATGATTATAAAACATTCAATTTCCACATATTTCGGTTGTATTGACAAAGAGATAGATTGTATATACACAGCTTCAGTAGTGTTTTAATGATCTGTACGTAAGGTAACTCTTAACTAGTATGGGTAACTGGGCTTCGAGTCCAAAACTTTAGAATATCAGAAATATCTGATAGAATAAAAATCTAAGTAAATTTAATGTTAACGTACGAGATATGAAAATTAAAAGATCAATGAGCTAATGCTTTTTATCTTTGTTCTTATTTAAAAAACTACCAAAACTCACTATACCAAGCTAAATATGCTATGAACTTAAACGGTCTAATATAGTTTATATTTTGTTTGTGAAAAAGTACAAAAAGCCACTTATTTTAAAGATTTTCGTCTAAAATCCAGTAATTTGATCCCAACAAAACGTCAAAAAGACAGAGGTCAGGAGTGAACGAAATAAAAATGAGTGAACAAATGACACGACCTTATTGTCAAAAAATATCTTGAAGGTCATTAGAATCGTCACAATATAATAGGCTCGCAAGTACCCACTAAAAAAAATCACTTTAAAATCCCAATTCTCATAAACAATTGCGGGCATGAAATTTAAAATCGATTTCTCGTAATAATTGGGCAGTCTTCGTGTTATTTTTTGATTTACAACCCTAATTATCACGATTGAAAGCTGTCACAAACTGACTAATAAGGCAAAATTAGTAGAATACATGCAGGAGAAGCATGTAAATCCAGGGCGACAGTACTAGGCTTCGTGGGTACGTGCGCGGGGGGTGACGTTGCGGTGGTGCGTAGGTGCACGAGCGGCAGCGGGCGCGGATGCGGACCCGCTCCGAGTGGTTCCTGCAACCGGCAGCGTCGCTGGACGCGGGTCGTTCGCGCGCCGGTACGCCGCCCGCTACCGCCCCCGCTCCCGCGTCCACTCCGCGCGTCATCGCGGCGTGCGCGGGAGAGGCCCGCGACGAGAGCACCGCTCTCTACCTGCTTGTGGCCTGCCTAGAGTTTTTGTTCTGAAACGCCCCGGTACTGTGTCAGTGTTCGAACGCTAACGCGGACTAACTTTGCCCGTGGCTTTGCTCTCCTACCGCTTACGGTGATAAGGTTACATTAGGGACGCTCGAATGTAAGTACCGACCAGGACCTCAATTCTGCTATTTTAACGCTGTTTAATGGTTACGTAAAGGTGCACTACGGACAAATCGATATGTCACTATTAGAAAAATACCAAATCAAGAATTGTGAAACCATTGCGACGCGAAAGTGTTAATAGAATGAGGTGGCAGTGGAAATGTCACGAGAAAATAATGCTCAGAATGCACATCGCAAGATTTAAAATCACAAAGCATTGTTAAAATCGTGCATAGAGACATTGAACATTTCATTTCTTACACGAATAATAATTACACCATTGTCGTATAGCTAGTTTCACATAAAGCGATATCACTTTTAATTGCAAGAACAAATTTTCTTTAGAAAAAAAACACGTCAGTATAAAATCAATTGAGGCATTGAATTAGCATATTTGGTTTGGCCGAGGAGAGGAAAGTCTCGCTTGTACTCATCACATCCATGGTACGGGGGCTCGCTTTAACTGCTGCATGGTTTGCACATCACTATTTTATATGACTTTTGTTTCACCTCTCTATCCTTCTTCTACGTCGGAATATAAAAGACATGGAGTCGTTTCTGATGTAGAATTTCCTTTGCGTCTATGTTTTGCATTTTGTTATATGTATAAAGTCTGTTACATTTAAGAATATTCAATATTTATGTGGTATATATATTAGTTAATGTTGGTAAGGAAACTTGAGTCGAGACGCAAGAATTTTCGTAGCAATGCTTTTTCAATTAAATTTATTAAGCTCTCCCCGAGTCCCGAGTTTCGTTATATGAAATTAATTGTTATTTGGACGTTTTTTGTTTTAAGTTTTACTTTTCTGCTATTACGCAATGTCGGTGAAATGCCTTCTATTAATCTGACATTTGATTATTGTCTAGACCGTGGTCATTGTATTTAAATTTTTATACCTAAAATTAGCGAAACCAAAAGACTGATAAAATTTTGAACATATCCGTTCAAAATTTTATATCGTTAATCTTTTTTACACTATAAAAAAAACCTTCTTGGAATAACTTTCTTTTTGTAAAAAAACACGATATTTATCATATAAAAACACTAAGTTAAGATTTTTACAGGAACGTATTAATTCAAAATGGCGGATCAGTGTCAATTTTTGTTTCTATTAAATGACCTCTTTTCTGTACAATGCGTAGCTACATGAATTATAATCACTAAAGGTCTTAAGTCTATACACTTAGACTTAAGACCTTGCTCTTTTATCTGTTTTTCTATATCGTTATAATCATATAATAAAGTTGATGGGTTTGTTTGTTTGAACGCGTTAATTTCAAAAACTACCAATAGGATTTCAAAAATTCCATTTGTATTTAACAATCCAATTATTAAGGAAGGTTATAGGCTATTAGACATGACGCTTCGACCCTTATACGGTACAGCGCGGCGAGTGAAACCGCGGGGCACGGCTAGTTTTGTATATAAAATTCGTAAATCGAATGATTTCTAAGTAAGTTGTCTTGAGGTCTTTGCTAACATTCAGTTAGTGGCCGGTACGTAAGGTAATAGAAAATAATTTATGTTTTATATTTTTTTTCTCATAAATATATAATCAAATGTAAATCGTAAATTTTCATTACCATGTGTCGACTTAATACAGAATTTAATACTTAAAAGATATAATCATGGACGATAGTATAATTTAAAGGTTCAATCCAAAATCGAGAGCAAGTCGTAACACCTAAGTTCTAGACATGATCTTCAATTATATCAGTAGTCAGCCAACGTTTGCCCCATAGTTGTGAGTTTCCCAAATCTAGGGAAACAAGCCTTCGTTAAATTTATTTATATTTTGTTCGGGCATGTTGAAAGGACGAATGAAGAGAGAGAGAAAGAGAGAACAAGACAAATTTATGTTGCAAAAGTGAGCGCCAGTGGTGCAGGGGACGACCTACAAAAACTTATATCGATCAGATTAGTGACATACTAAAAAAAAGGTAGTATAGGTACCCGTAACCGACGAGCATGTATGCGTAAATTTATGGATATAGAAGCGAGAGAGGTATGTTAGGATGTCGCCAAATGGAAATTTGTAATCTCTGCCTACCTCTCTGGGTTACGGGCGTGAGCGCAATTTTTTTCCTACACGTACATATGTATACATAATTCCCAACTGCGGTCTTAAATCAGTGGTTTAATCGTTTTTCGTTGGATTTTATGAAATGACCAATACAAATACATTCTTTACCTCAAATCCGATGAAACTATAGATGTTACCACAAGGCAAACAGTGGCAATCTGTCAGTCTGTCAGTCAAAATATGGGTTCAAAAATTCTAGTCAGTCCGTCAGTCAAAATAGAATATGGGTTTAAACATTCTAATTCGAAGTAATCTGACTACAAATTGAACATTTTAATTTGTCTGGTGTTATTACAGTTTTCCTCCTTATAGTGTAATAAAATAAATACTGTATATACACTGTAACAAAGTAAATTATGTCTGTATGTAATTTTATGCTCCTTGTTTGTGATACTTGAAAGTATTATTGATATTTGCTATGTTTAAGCTTGCTGTCGTTGGATACAAGATACACATGTCATTTTCATCTGTAATATACCATGCCGTTTAAATATTTGTCGGTTTGTTTAATGTCGAAATTTGGCACCACTGTTCGTACGGCTGTTCGTTGAATGTTTTATTAATATCGATAAGAAACGTTTGGTTGCCTTCGCTTGTAGTGTTACAGCATATTTGAATACATGTTTTGTTGTCTGTTTGTGTGTTTCGTGGATTTTTGAGTATTTTTACATTTGTTACTACTATTGACACGTCCTCTAACATATCGAAACTGTATCATTTTCAACGATCATTGTTAAAAGAGTTAGTGTTGTCCGTAAGAATGTTAAGAGTTATGGCAACATTGAATAATTTTAGGACTATCCAATATAATTAAAGTTCTAATGAATACTGTTTTGCAAACGTAAAGTGTATGCTCCTTTGTATTTTGTTTTACGTAAAAGTACACTTTGAAATACGAATGTTTGGTTCCGATATGGAAGTATGGACGTATCCAATGCTAAATGTAATTGACGATTTTGAATGATTGCCTATACTGATCTCTTAGAAATATTTTGAGTATTTAATTAGGTAGAGGGTATTATAAACAATTTCTTTATTTCCGAGACTATCTTAAGGTCTCTTTGATACACTGCAAATGAATCAATCACAATCGTCACGGGCGTAACGGCTTGTAAGAAAGGAAGGACACTTTTGCATATCTTTCCCTTGTTACAGTTACGTCCGATATGCATTATATATAATCAATTGTTATAATCCGTCCGTCTGCGTGTAGGGTGCGCTGGGTGCGAGCGTCGGTGCTCGCGGCGGCGGTCGCGGCGCACGCGACTGTGCGCGGGCGGCGCCGCTTGCCGCGCGCTCGCACACTCCGACACTGAGGTCCCGCTCGCTCTCCAGCCTCGTAAAGTGACCGCCTGACGGACGAGTGCCAACTTAACAAGCACCACCCATCGCAAGTACACGCTCCAGTATTCTGGCCCTGTTATCCCCACACCACTCCTCAAAACATGTACACAATCTGTTATAGTGGGCAATTAGCCCCACACCACTCATCGAAATATGTATACTCGATGTAGGGTGCCAAATAACTCAATGTAATAAACACGTTCTAATGGCTAATCTTTATAATGGCTACCCTTTCTACAATTTCTTAGACAACTGGCATAGAACACCGATGCCGTTATCACGAGCCAATCATAACACCACTCATCGGAACAACTACACGCTCCATTATAAACATCCCAATTTTTTCTACAATCTTTAAAACTACAGCCATCGTACACTGTCGCTGTTGCCTCGTACCAATAAGTCGTACGCCTCTTAAAATTGCAAATGTACACTATCCTTTATTGTGGTCCCACTCGTTCTATATATTACACGGATAGACCGTGAAGACCACTTTCTCCTGACACTGGTCTTACACATTAGCGTTGGGAATTAGGCCCGAGATTACCCGAATTAATATTGTGGTACTAGTTGTTCAATCACTCTGTGACTATTTAACTCGCAGGCCATAAGATGATATTAAATACTGTTTAAATTATTGTCTATGGAACTCAAATTTTTCGACTCGTACGTTTGTCGTCGTAATTTTTTTTTTAGGATTGGGTAAAAAAAAAATGAATAAGACTTTGTCTATTCTCTGCTATTGTCTTTGACCATCGTAAAACTAATATGTCGGATGGAAGAAAAAAAAGCAATGAATTGCTTTTTACAATAACGCTCTCTATATATTTTCCATGGACCACATTAGTATGAGAGCTTTTTTTTACTTAGAGGATACTTTTTAAGGATTTAATTTATCGTTCCTCCATGTTTTAGAAATAGTTTTTGACTTTTAACTTTTTTTTATCGAACAAAAAACAGATAAAAAATAGTCTTAATTCAAATTTAAAAAGTGAGTGCCATTAAGTATTTTAAAAAAATCTTAGTTTTTATAAGTTGAATTTCAACTTGTAAAAGTTTTATTTTAGCTTATTTTTTCCTTAAAAACATTTGGCAGGAATGAATGCCAATACATTCAGATGTTTTTAAACTTACGGTAGCCAAGCAGTTATCCTCGTAGGGATGTTACGTGCGATATTAAAATATCGTTTGCTTGACCTCTAAAATAGTTACAAACACTTGTCGCGACGGTTCTTTTAAACTGGTGGTTGTAAAAACCAGTAGATTCGGACGATAAATGTCTGGATAATTCTAGTGGAATTAGGAGTGAGTTCTTCACACATTCCTGTAAATATTTTTTTATATGTAATTAGCTAATTGAGAAATTTTAGGATAAATTAGTAAGTAGGGCACTATATTCCCTTTTTTCGTTATGTATGTTTTCCAAAATACGGTAATAGGCTCGTTTCCTGTCACATTTGAGTCTTACCTAGCTTTGTCTACCCCAATATTTAGTTCAAAAAGTCGTTTATTTTGTTTCGATTTTTAAAAGGAGGCATAACGTAATGAAAATTATATAGTTAATTAAGTAATTATTTAAATCTTCAGTTTTTCCACAAATTATATCTTTTGCATTTCTCTCTACCTCAATAGCGAAGAAGTAAGATTAAAATTTGCTCATTTGAGCCATCCACAAGCAATAATTGACAAAAAAAATTAACGCATCGGTTTGAAAAACAAACGACCAAGTAAAGACTGAAAGTATTAATAAATTACGCGTGTGCTATAACATGATCTTGAAACGTGACGTCATCCTCGAGTGCTTGCACCAGTATAGCGGAATGATGAAAATGGAAGAGACAATAAAATAAATTTGTAATAAAACACGTGTTCATGCGATGAATTAATTTAAACCAAATATCAGTGGCCGATAGATAGATAGTTGTCTAGTGGTTAGCTTCAGCTACCTGCGTCATAGTCGAACGGAAAAACTGAGGCCAGCAACTTGTTCCAATACTTTGGGCAATAAACGAAGATCTAAATTGCTTCGTTCGAGCGCGAGGTTAAAAACAAACGACAAAGTCACATCATTGTTCCGATTTACGGTCGGGTAGACAGAAAAAAAGCAGAAAGTCAAACTCTTTACAAAGTATTCATCGAGCTCTATGACGTCACCAAAGTGTTAAAAGCCTTACGATCATTGGTGGATCGAACACAGGGGGTGAAAGGAAAGACGAATTCCATATTCCATGTTATCGTGCACGCGTAATGCATTTCGCAATCCTTTTAGTATTTCACTGATCCGTATTATTTAAACAATTAATACAATAACGAGTTGATTGAAAATGGATAACATTTGAAGGCTCTATATTTTAATTACTGATTGGACGTCGAAAGTTAAAACTTAGTGATTTATATTGCAATGAAGTCGATTATAAAACAGTACAAAATACGTTGTATGATACAGGTTCGAATTTAATCTTTACAATAATTACGAGTTTTTCGGTATTTTTTACCAATACGATGACTTAGGTGCTAGTTGATTGTGAAATCTCTTATGAATATTGGTAATTTTGTTTAGTTGTTACGATCGAAACTTGACTCGGTATAGTTTTATATATGATATATAAAATGACTGTCAGTTTGTTCGGACGCTAGAACAAGTTAATAGTATTAAAATGTAAATAATTAGGATTTTAAGGTTACGTTTTTTTTTTTTCATTGTTATGCACATTCATTCGCACATTTGTATTATTGTATTTATTTCATTTTTAAGCGGTTTAAGTTTGTTACGTTAGCAGACCTGAGAGACCAACGTATCAGGCATCCAGGGAACTCCGAGCTGCGGCCCGCAATCACTTATTGATGTTTCCTTAGAAATAAAGTCTCATTA
>DWTW01000915.1:0-14165 GCA_018246275.1 Papilio slateri | reverse complement strand
GATATATGGATTACCCGAAACCGGAAACTATTTTTCCATTGAGGCAACACTGGCGACATGACGGAGAAAACCACATGTAAATTGAGTTCTTTGTTGTTGAATCTGCTGTACGTAGCACCGTCATAATGCAAGTATACAAGAAATGAGTCAATTTTGCCCTGAGTTCACACTGCCGAAAACTTTCACATAAAACGTGCCTCTGTTTTCTTTATAGGAAAAGAGAGAGTGAACATGTTTTATGTTTTCAGCAGTGTGAACTCACGGTTAGGCGATAACTTCTGTCGTTGTTATGTTTATTTTTAAAGTTTTTTTTTAGACTGAGATGTTTTTATCTCTAAAGTAAAAAGTAAAAGAGTTTTTATACGTATCATTTATACTCTCAAACATAATTTATCTTGTCGTCATTTTAATTCTTTATTCCACTTGCCTGTTTAACACTTATCTGTATTGTAATAAAACTCGATGCCACGTCTCGTGCAGTAATCGACCGCCCGCAACATGAACAAGTGATAGCACGTAGGTGGGGGTCGTTCCCGTACACACGTTGGTTCCAGATTGACACAGTCGTGTTACCGACTTACAAACGTCAAAGTTTGTTTAAAATGATGGATGGTTGTGGAGTTACTTTTTTACGCATCTGAACGGATTTTGAACTTTATATTGTTATAGCGTCTCGACCCGTCTTGCCACGGTAGTGCACATTTATGTCAACATAATTTTTTCTGTTGTGATCTCATACGTTTTCTTTAAATATCGTTGTCATATTGCAGTCATTTTACACGAAATCTACGTAAACATTCCTCATGAATCAAACCGTCTATTGGTAAAAGCCGTATGAAAATCCGTACAGTAGTTTTTAGGTTCATCGCGTACAGACAGACAGACAAGTGACGAGAGAATCTTTTTCACAATATGTAGTACTTACCATATACATCAGAACAGTACAACTGTAGATGCCTCGTTAAGACGAAAAGTGATTTTATTGTTTAGGTTTACATAATTTTTTTTACACCAAAAATCATATAATCTTAATTAATTACTCAAAACACTCATGGAAAGTTACACCGAGCTGGTCAAAGCATAGACACTTGTTATTTTTTCAAACATGACAAAGACCATAGTCTAATGTTATTCTTTTGCAGACGGTTTATGACTATTGTATGAGGTTATTCCAAAACATTGGTAACCCGGTAGATGATGCACACATGGTCTAGGGTGAACATAATTTATTCTATAAATAAATTGCTTGCTAAAAATTTTTTTATCAATTTAAAATTCAATCATCTTGATTGGTTGGCTAACTTAACCTAACCATTCTCTTATCTGTATATTAGTGAACAAAGAGGTTCGAGAAAGCTAATACGACCCCATTTATTTGTATCGAAAACTCGGTATGTGTAGAAATAATTATAATTTTTAAATATACCGAATTCTGTTTGAGGTTCGATCTGTAACGTCGGTCAATTCGACTTGTGCAAGTTTCCGTTTTACTATAAAAAAAATGAATTGCTTTATGGTACGGTCAATGATATCCTAATGACTAATGAGGTCAAAGAAGCGAAGTATACGTTATAGGTTATAGAGTAGGTATTCCTTTCCTTTTTCAAACGGGTGAAGTCCATCTCAGCGAGGGCACTATCAAACACGACTCACGAACTGATTCCGGCCATATTTGTTTGTTGAGTTGTGCCCTGAACCGGTATAAAGCGGTTTGCTCCGTCATTTCCGTTTATGCAGGGATTTTATTCATCAATACAGTTTTGTCCCTTAGTGAGTTCAACGCTTTTAAAACAATACTATTAGAACTATGTATTTCTGTCTTTATTTCTCTATAAGAATTCTCTAGACGTCGTCCCAGAAATTGAAAAGGAAATATCATTTATTTAAAACTAGCTGACCCGGCAAACTTCGTTACACCTAAAATTAATTTATATTGTGTTAATTTATCTGTATTAATTTTTACATTAATTGTTGGATGGGTTGCACTCGGTTCTTTAAAGCACCTTCACATGTACATTCTTCGTTTGTTAAGTCAGGATGTATAATTATATAATATTTGTAGTTAATGTCATTCTGTCATTATCAAAGATAACGTCGCATATGAAATTGTATGATAAAACGCTTTTGTTAAAAGTTTTGTTTATTTATTAGCTATTCTGCTGTTCGGGGCGGCGACGAAACCAAAAAAAATCACAGATCAAGAGAATCTATCCAGCCGTGCTTGAGTCATAAATGGTGTAACTAACACGACTTTGTTTTATATATAATAGATTTTAGACTAAAGAGTTTTTAATAAATTTTATTTTACCACTGGGCGTACATAATTTTTGTTTTTTAAGATAAAACAGCGGATATGATCGTAGTGGTACCGACATGAAGATATTCATGTTCATTTGAATTTGAACACGTGCGTGTTGACAGATAAGTCTATTTGTATTCACAATATTATCTGTTTATTGAATGCAACGTACATATATACAGATTGTGTGCAGGTTACATATTGATAAGTAACCACAGACTGGTAAATGATCAATTTAAGAACAGGGTATTTTGTAAAAATAATTAGTTCATTTTAAATTTAACAAAAAAATATGATTTTTTTAACTTTCTTTCTTTATTTTTTATTATGAAATATGTCTTGTCTAAACCAAATTTTGATTCAGAGTAATTTATGTTTTAATTGTATTTCTTTCGTTTCTGATTGATTATTCGATATGCAAATCAAAAGTCATTAAATCCTATAACAATAAAAATTGTAGGGAAAATAATCTTAAAGAAATACATAAATTCATTAATATATTTTATTTTTTATCTGTGTAAATTTTTACACACCACAACATACATAAAATAGATACAATATACAAAAAGTAGAAGACAAGAAATGGTTGAGTAATTGTCTTATTGCTAAGAGCAACCTTCAGTCCGTTTAATTATCGCAAATGGCAACTCTCGCGTTCCACAGATAATAAATTGAATTATAAAGTATATACCGAGCTGCGTCAGGTCAACTGTCAATTGATGATTCAATTGCATGTAACACTGGCTCAATGCAGTGTTATTAAATTATGACAATATGTTTTGATTACATTATTCCCGCGCTTTGCCGCCGTCTTTGATTGTCAAATGTACAGACTTCTGGTGTTAACGTTTTTTTTTTATAATAATAGCCACTTATTCCCGTAATCTAGACGGGTAGGGTAGTTTGGAGCAGTCCAGGCACGCCATTTGCTTGTTCTTCGTCCCTAAATTTTGCACATACATGCCAGTCGATCACGGGTGCTCTTGATGCCGCATTTCTTTAGTATGTCACGTCATTTAAAAAAAAAAGACTTAAATAATAATCCAATATATATGTTTAGTTTATATATATTTTTAGTTTGTGAATCATTTCCTAGTACAAACATTAACTTATTTGCAATGGTTAACAGGAATGTCGGTTATGATATGTTATCGATTCTTTAGATTTCCTTTTTTTTTTAAGAAATAGGTTATGTTTCCCTTGGTATTAATTATATATTAAATCAATTAATAATATGCATCAAGCACATTGATAAAGAGTGATACAATATCGATAATTTTATAACTAGTTTAAAAAATGTTACTATGCGCGATAAAAATGTATAACTTACGTAGAATTATGTAGTGTCAAGATAAATTTGCACATTTTGAGGTCACGAGTGATAACGATAAAAAATCGTTTTTTTTTAAATTACATCTGGAATATATCCTTGTATAAAACTATACCTTAAATAAGTCTATCGCTATCAATCGCATTATTTATTATGACATCCCTTGCGGTGTCCGGGTTCAATTTTGTTGATCAACATAATTCAATCTTCCTGGGCATATCCAGCTCATTAGCTTGTTGCAGATGTCAATGGGTAGCAGTCACTCAATATCAGGTGAACCGCTTGCTCGTTTGACACCTTCTAGTATTCTTATACTTCTGCATTTATTTTCATTAGACGCGTAACATGTCCGTAGACGTAATTTATTTTAAACCCCTTCTTCTTTACTCCCACTTCTCTCTAAGGCATCGATAATGGTTGTTTAATTTTTTTTGATATTAACTCATTTTTGTAACGACTAACTATGGGAGTTTTAAAAGACGGACGCCCTGTCTTAATGTCTCCGCCAGTCGCCCCAAACACTTGTTCTGGTAGCAGTGGTCGCTCAAAACCGCCTTGCGTATAAATATGTATATAATGCTTTTCCTTACATGTGTACTGTTTATGACGTATGACTTTCAGAAATTAATGGTTCTCTTTTGTCACCAGATATTTGACGAGGCCAGCACACAGATTGTGTATTGTATTGGTGTTATGATAGTATCCGAGTGGCAGTGATTCGTTATGGAGATGACGCATCAGGGAGGAGCGGAGGCCGAGAGCCTCCTGCGCCCAGACCAGAGAAGCGGTGTCGTCATGCCTCAAGGACGATCTGGACGTAAGTTTTTTTTTAAATCTATGCTAAATACTCTTGTTTACGTATTGTGTTTAGATTTGACAGCTGTCAATGTGACGTAATTGGATAAATCTTTAATTACGGTGTTCGATTTTCAAGAAAAATCGATTATATAATTGCGATTTGAGTCGGACACATTTTGTCTTGTGCTGGGTTTTTGTCTTTCTTATCATTCTCACCGGGTCTGACCCCCATTTCCGCTAAAACAATTATGTCACAATGTTCTTTTAATAGTCTCACAATTGTTGATTTTTCGAACAATAACTATTGTGTCATTTTTATGCGCTGCACCATTATGGCATCATTAAAGGAGCAGAATTGAGGGCCTTTGATATTGTTAAAGTATATGGTAAGTAAGGATAAGTGTAGTCGGTCTTAGAAGCTCACAAAAGTGCACCGTTCATTTTATGCATTCTTGTCTCCACATCAATTGGTACTATTATAGGAAGAGCATTGTTGTTCTGTTAAAAATCGAGTTTATAAAAACGTTAGTGAAGTGTAAAAACACCGCGCGTTATCGGATTTCATCAACCGGGGACAGATACGAGCGGCCTCATCGATTTCATAACCTTGACGCTCTGGTTTGCTTATCTGTGCTAAATGAATTGTACGATGAGCCAGCCTCCGGTGTAAACATCGCCGAATCAAATTTTATTTATAACTTAATAGCCGGGGCCAGCGACTTTCGTGTGGAATAAATGATTTAGAGTTCCATATTATTTCGAGCTCCTAAAATCTACTAATATTATAAATTCAGAAATCGAACAGGGCGTCTATTTGACCGTTTTGAGGGAATATATCTGAAAAAGGCCATTCTATTTCTAACCAAACTTCTTCAAATAAGACTTAATGAGATATTTGTAACGAGTATTTGATTTAACAAAAGATCTTATGTATAATTTTTGTTTGTAAGATTCCAGAGTATTAGGATTCCAAGTCCCGAATTTGAAATCATAAGTCTGATACCCAGAAACTACGCTTTCGTACACTTCGTTAATGACTAATATTTCTATAAAATATTTCATAATTAGGGATGTCAAAGTAGTCTAGTAATATTGCAATTAAGTTTAGTTTTTATGTAAAAAAAAAACTTGGTTGAAATTTATTTTCTCCGTGCACATTTTATATTTTGATTTGTGATACATTTTGTGATTTTTTTCTAATTTATACACAAGGGGTGTGGGTTTAAACCTCCCCGCTGCACCGTTATCCAGTTACGCCGCCGTGAGCTTTGTGGAAACTAGGCATATACGAGTATGTGTAAGTAAAAGTGAATTATTTCGTCTTTATTAAGACGTTTACAGGCAGATTTACGAGGAGAATTTAATAACTGAAGCGAATAGTACTTGCTAGGCACCTTTACGCAAGGAGGCAGCTAATGTTTAAGCAGTTGACTTAATTTTAAATGGCTCTACTGTTAACATTTAATTACTAGAAGAGTTGTGTTGCTGTTCTTAACGTAGAAAGGAGTATAAATGACAAGGAAAGGGAGGGAATCTGCTGATGCGAAGAGTATTTGGCTCCAAATACCCAACATACCACACGATACGTACTAATACGTCTACAACAGACCATTATATGTATTCTATATGATCATGGCTTAAAAACCGAAAAACCCGGCTTGCTCTCTCTCGCTTTCTTTTAACCAAATTAGGTGGACAGAAGTAGAAAAACTTAGTAGTTGTTGAGCCGATAATATATCGTATATAAGCGAAGATTAGGTCAAAAACCACATTAATAATTGCTTCGGGAATTAAATCCAGGCGTTCCGACGTAACAGCTACCTAGCTAAAGTTTATGAGGTTGTTCGTGAACCAAGTGTTTTAAAGAACTTTCTATTGCCTAAAAGCCGCGTCGAATCGTCAACAATTCGCGTTGGCGTTTATTGACATTAAGCCACAACTTGTAACAGTTTCGGTGAAAGTCCACTGTATTGTTGTGAAGAAGAATGGCGACATTTTGAAATCACTAACTATTTCATTTTTCACTATGACAGTACAGGATAAAGATAAAGACTCATGCTCTTTGCTCAGATAAGCAGATAACTATTTTGTTTTTTTTTTCTTTTTACATCGATCAGCTCCGAAAACAAATTAAAAACAAAACACAAATCTTTCACCGGTTGATAATCGAACTTGAAACGAAATATTAAATAGGTACGCTCACAGCTAGGATACGTGCTCGACCACTAGCATAAATTATTTATAAGGTTACTTTTGTGGCGAGCCTGTCTCCCTCATACTGTATGAGGGACAGACTTGCCACAAAAGTACTATATCCTGAGGAGAGCCTCATGGTCAAAGTTCTTGACTAAAATATAATTAAATTTCTAGTTAAAATAAATAAAAGAAATCTACGAAAATGTCTTTTCGGGAGAACTTTAATGTATGCAAAAAAATTGTTGATATCTTAAAGATGTAATATATTTCAAATAACATATACAATCTCATGCAATTTAACGACTCCAGTTTACATACAGAAATTAAATTAAGTATTCGGAGTGTAACAGAAAATAATATTAAAAAGTTACAACAAAATAACGTCCATTAGCGAAGTATGAACTGTACGGCGGGCTAAGCATGTCGAGTTCACCGTAATGAAGGTACTAGATATTGGAGTGTCCCATTAGGAGCCTCCCGGGAGGGCCGCGGGATGTAAGAGCTGCCAGGATCCTTTTAAACGTAAAGAGGGGGGAATTAATTGATGCAATTAGATCAAGTACAGATAGCTTTTCTGACAACGTTCTGCGTTTTTTTCTTTCGTTTTACAAAATTAAGTCAAAAACTTGTGAGTTCAAAAATACTCATAAAATTCAAATGGCATCAAGTAAGCTTGTGGATTTATAAAATGGCAAATGTGTAAATCAGAAACTATTACCATAATGCTGGTCTTATTAGTACGGTCGGGCACGAAAACCTTCATCAGTTTTCAAATTCATTCCTTAACCAAGTTGTAGACACTCAGTACTTTATGAAAGTAGCACTAAGCAGACAACTGTATATAAAATTATACTTATTTGATATGACAACAAGGTTCAAAATAATAAACACTGCTGCAGTCAAGCATGCAAGCAAATGTCGACTTTAAGGTGACGAACCTTTTTTTAACCCGACTGTACATCCACGTAGATTTGTTACATCTTAAGTCTTCAGTGTCCAAGGTTAAATTTTAAGAAATCAGTTATTTTTAACAAGTAAACGGCATCGGAACTGTTCCCGATTTATTTCTTCCGCCATTATCGTGGCGCGTACTATCGGTTATCTTATTTTAGACAATTTGTTCGTGTAACTGCTGACCCACTTATCTATAGTTACTACGAAATCTATCAGGGGCAGTTGTGTTCGTTTTATCGCTTCGTAAGGTTAGTTCAATTTATCACGTATTGTTTTAATAAGCGACTTGTCGACTGTCGCTTTCTTGGTACATTTAACAATATCTCTTTGTCTTTCAAGAGTACTAGTAACTACTAAATATAGTATGATTATGAGCCTATAACTATACAACAGGAAATCAACGCGACTCGGGAACAAATAATTGTAATTTTTTAAAATGTGTGCATATAATAACCGATCCCGTATTTCTCCGTCGAAAAGGGTGAATACCAAAATTCCAGCCGTCCTGTTCTTGTATTTATGACATCTGCTGGGGTCATTAAAATGCAGTATCATTCAAGCATAGTTCTTTTGGACAACATTTTGGTCTAGGAAGGTCTATGTTTGGTACATAGACCTTCCTAGACCAAAACGTAAGTAGGGTATATAGACGATGTATATAGATGGAAACTAAAAGCCATTTTATGACTTCCAGTCAAGTCAAAAGCCTTATAATCAACTGCGGGTTAGCTATCAAAGTGTTTGGGCATCTCAATGAGGGCTATCAAAAGAGAAACCGGAGCTCAAACAAACACGCATCACTCCTGACGTCATGCTATTAAACAATTCCATTTTCATTTGTTCGCTGATGATTAAACCAATATTTAATGACATATCTGGACAATGAAGTCATTAATCCGTTAAAAGTATAATCCCGTGGTTTTTTCTATAGTAGAAGGTGGCAAACGAGTAAGCGGTTCAAGTGAAAGCTACCCATAGGGCCTACCTGCAACAAGTTAATGAGTTGCAGATGCGTTACCTACCGTTTACCTTTTCCTGTTAATCCCCTCCTCCATAAAATCCTCTTCCCCCTTACATCCTTTCCTTATTAGAAAAGGATAGGAAGGGAAAAAGGACTAAGATTAGGCCTCCGGCACCACGCTCATCAGATGAAATGCAGAAATACTTCTACTTTACGCCTGTTTTCTGTGAGATCGTGATATTTCACCGGTCGAGCCGGCCCATTCGTGCAACAAAGATGTAGATGTTGCAGGCACTGTAGCACTGGTGTGTGTGAAGGTACTTTTTTGGCTGACCCATTCTTTCCATTTCTGTTTTTCACTAAACGATATCTCTTTCTTACTTACAAAATGGCTGGCAGGCAATCTGTACCTCTTCACATCATTGCGGATTTTGATGGTAAAATAAAAATAATTTGATGAAGCGTTCACTCGTTTGCTTTTTACAACAACAAAAAAAAAGTAATAATTAGATTGTATTGGATGAATTGGATTGCATCGTTCGGATTATTTTTTCGATACAGATGATTGAAGACGACTCTTTACTTTAATATAAAATATAACAGAATAAGCTCTGACCTAAATCCGGGTCGCATTCGAGTCTCGTAATAGTGTATTGAAAAATTTTAGGTCAACTATTTATTCAACCATGTTTCATAATAGAGGGCCAGTGAATTGGTGAATGAATGATGATGAACTTATGACGAAAACCACTGTACCAATAGACCTCTACGGATTGGAGATTGCAAGAAGATTGGTTCCCAATTATATAGATTAACTAGTTGTTTAATTGGACTTGTTTTTACGACACCCCAAAATGTAAAAACACTGATCTCGCTACGATTGGATGGAACTGCGTACAATAAATATCCAGTTACATTACTGCTGTAATCAATAGATGGTTAAATTTAGAAGCAAATAACGACTAATGAAATTCGGAATAAGCACTTGAAGTCATAAAAGGTTCGCTGTCGGTATGCGGGCCGGCCGTTGTACTGATGTGTTGTGTTCTTTATGTCCCTTTCATGTTAGTTTCTGTGTTATTTTTGGGGCCAACAATTTAAACGTTCATGGAGTTTTAGTCTTTCTGGATGTAAAATATCGACCACCTTGGTGACACAAAGAAAGACGATTTTAGGAAAGACGTAACTACTGTACACAACTTATTTTATCTTCAAAATTCAACGTAGAAAAGAATTTTTTGACGAGAATGAAAGGGTTTGTGACTGCGTTACAGAGGACAACGATAAATTATCCAGGTGAAATATTAAGCGTTGACACTTTCCATATATGAAATAAAAATTAAATCATCAAATTCATCAGAAAAACCATTCGTTGTTGCACATCGTTTCATTTTCGAGCTTACTGAATATTTTTATTAAATATACTCCAATTTTAATAAATTTAATTTGATTCAATGAATGAAAAAAATTGTACCAAATTTTAACGTTTAGCTCATCGCCAAAGCGTCCGAAATTTAATCTGTCAGGGTTTCGATTTAAGCCAGAACAAATGAATTACATTTTACACAAGTTAGTGCAAAATGTAGATTGTCCGCCCTGATTTTACAATTATTGACTTTCACGTCATTTTTCTTTTGTCATATAGATTTGACACTAGAGCACCGTTATGGAACCATTACAATCGCACTAAAAAAGCAGAATTAAGAGCCTGCAGACTGCCTGCGTCTCTGTGTGACGTATAGGGGTCTATTCTTTGCGCGTTAGCACTAGTAAACATATCTATTCGAGTATAAGTGTATAAGGGCCTTAACAATATCCCCTTGCAACGATGTATCATACTTGTTCGCGTTCCGGCATGAGGCATTAAACGGTAGCCACCAACAGCTGGTCGGTTAATTCATTCCGTCAGGAAGATTGTTCAAATGACCAATATGTTAAGACCGGTTTTATTTATAGTAGGGTGGGGTTGTATAAAAAAGTTTAATAGGTAACGATGACTCATAATGCCCATGTAAAATCTTCGTTGCACATTTTTTTTAACAAATTATCTAACTCAAATATACCTACAAATATATTGGAGACGTCTTCATTCATATTTGGCCACCAATGGTTAGATAATTTCACTTAAGGTAAAATATTATATACATTTGTCCTTCCTCGGCCAATATAAAGTCGAATGGACACACCCTTTTTACAAAATATCGAGCTATAAAAATAGCAACGTGCATTTTATTTGTACCATATTTTGCCTGTCCAACCTGAATAAGAATGCAGTTTCAACGCACGTTTTTGTCTCAAACTAAAATTTATATTCTATGCAGATAAGACTGCACCTGCACTGAGGTATCTGAAGGTTTCATTGTTTAATACACCTGCCTTTTGGAGTTGTATTTCTTTCTAAGCTTAATAAGCAAATATGCGCTGACGCCGTAACCCAGAGGGGTGGACAGAGATCACGAATTTCCATTTGACGCGATCCTGGCACACCTCTCTTGCTTCATCTAGGCATACATGCTCGTCGGTTACGGACCCTTCTTATATCTCCTTTCTTTAATTGCATAATACTATGAAAGTTATTTAAATTATTGCAAAGGATTATTTTTTGGAACACAGCTTACGCCTTTTTTGAATGAATGGTTGTTTCAAAACCATGTCTAATTACTTTTTCTTCCTTCTTACCAACTCGTCCTTCAATGAATTCTTCTTGCAGTAATTTTTTTTCATTTCAGCCTCAGGACTGATATTTCTAAAACTTGTAACCTAGAAACGTCTAACATGTTTAAAATAGACATTATAGAAATCGATATTTGACTTTTGTGTTACCTTATACAAAATTCTAATACGAAAATAGGCAGTTTCGAGTAATGATATCATCAGAGCTCAATGATGTCACGGTCTTTGTAAATTTTGTTTTCTTTTTCTTTGATAACTCTTCCCATAATAGGCATGATGACATATTCGTGTTTATTTATTGAATAATTTATCTGATAATATTATCAGTTTCAGTGGCTAATTGACTTTGAGGTTTTTGGCGAAAACAATTACGAATTGAATTATAATAGATATAAATATATATGAATAGATTTGTCCTTAGTACAAACAAAAGCTGATAAGGAATAATGACAGCCAAAGACTATAGGACCAAATAAAGATCATAGAGTGGAAGTACCAAACTAAAAAATTGTTTGGTTTATGCACTTTTTATATCAATAATAGATTATTAACTGTCATACACGGATATTAACAACAAAGAAATGTGCTTGAAAGAGGCCTCGTGAATATTTTTAAACCTTTGAATGTTCGTTCATCGTGCCGAGTGAAACGAATTGACGGAGTCCGATTATGACGTAGATTCTACTCTATACAGTTCTAGAGTAGAATGAATAGGTTAATGCTGAACAAGTACTCCTTATTCTCATCGCCGTCAGGAATTATGATCAAGAATATCTATTTAAAACAGGAACCAGACTGATTTATCAGCACTACCGAAATTACTGCACCTAGGAACATGAAATTTGACATTAAAGAGAAGACTGAAGAGGCTAATTCTAAAATTGTTCATATCGCCACTAGACATGCAAACAAGCACTATTTTCGTTCATTAATGCCTTTATTCATAATCGGACATAAGATGCCCACTGCTAGATGTAGGTCTCCCCCATAAATCGCCACACGGTCCTTTGTCATCATCTAGTGTCCCGTAACCTTCACCAAGATCGTCGGCCCATCTTGCGAGAGGTCTACCCACGCTAATCGTCCTGTACGTGGCCGTCAAAACCTTTGGGCCCCATCGACCAAGCACTAGTTTACGTATTATTAACCCAAGTCCGGTTACCTACGCAGCCGTCCAGTAAATCTGCGATGTGTCAAATTACACTAAGACGCGACTGCAGTACGGTAAGAACTAGAAGCAGTTTGTATTGTCTCCACTCGCTTACCTACCTGAGGTGAATAAAACAGCGCTCGGTCAGAGCTGAATGTCTTTGTAAACACAAACAATCGAACCCCCTCTATTATTCCCACCTCGACAATGAAATGTCGTGGTGTGAATGCCGGTTATTATATACTTTTTAACGCTCAGATTGTATAATGTGCAAGGAAATAGGGTTGCCAGCTGTTTAACCGCTAATTTTTAAAACGGATATGCCGTAGCTTTTAGTGTGGTGGTCGGTGTGCCTTGATTAGTGTTAATCGCGGGTTCTGTTACACGTTGGACCAATTATATACAATACACGGGTACTTTTCGCTCGCAGTAATTTATTTAAAGTTTCAGACTAAATACCAAGTAAAAAGTACTTTTCTAGTTACTTCCAATAAAAAAAATATACGCATGCAGTATACCTGATACAGGTGAAATTAAATGCGGTGAGATTGATAGGAAAATAAAATATCTCAAAAGAAATATGACGATACACAATTTGCTTGAAACTATTTAGAATTTCCAACGTATATCTCTCTTTCTCCTGGCTAATTTATATCTTTCGTCTCTCTCGTGTAACGAAATAAGTATTAACGTGACGCACTGTTCCATAAAAATGGCGACATTGAATGAAAATAAAAGTGGACAAGTTGAAACCGTCCGAATTTGTTAACCGTAATTGTAAATCAATGAGAAGTAGTTTTACTCGTTGATTGAATGATACTAAACTTTGTATTCATCTTAACTTATGTTCCAGTATTCCAAGCCGGTGTACCATTTAAGCAATTTCAATTTCATCCTAACTCTGATATTCTACTGTTGTCATTATGCTTTCGAGTATATTGGAATTGACTAGCCATAAATATTTTACGACCGTACTATACCGATACCGTAAATAGGATTTATTTCTTGCGGTACTGTCGTGCACGAAATATAAAAAAAAACAACCGATATACCATAATATATAGGTTGATTAAAAAGAAACAAATCGTTCTAACATTGCATCCCATTGCCCTTCCCATCCCCTCTTTTACCAGACTGACCAAGAGGGGGGGGGGGTAATATTTTTCGTAGGTACGTACGAATGTATCGGGGCTTGATAGGTAATATGAACGTGATGGTAATCACAAGTCAGTCGGGTTTTTCAGTTCAAATTAATTATTACTTCCTTCCTTATTTATTTCCCTCCCTTTTTGATGCACAAAGCCTGGCAATGCAATATTTAATCTACTGATTATTACTGATGTTGACGGTGTTGGTATTCATTTTACATCAAGTGCTATTTGCTCTTTTGCGTCCCATTGTTAAATAATCAATAGTTTAAAAACTACAAAGAAAACACGCAAGGCTTTCGTTATGCATTGTTATTTGTAACTAGGTGGCGTTGTCCTCAATATTAAAATAAATTATGATTATGATGACCCTGGTCAGAACTAAGTTATGGAAAATGTATTTAGATCGGTATTTGATAAGTATTCAAAGTTACAATTTAAACTGACCTTTAAAAGTGGGGGAAAATCAAGCTTAAGGGTCCGTTATATATATACCAGTGAGTTTACACTGCTAAAAACATCACATAAAACTTGTTGCTATCTGTTTCTTTCTCTATATAAAAAAACAGAGATGACAACATGTTTCAGGTGAACGTTTTCGGCAGTGTAAACTCACGGTTATATAAGCATGTAACACACATTTTCAAACAGTACCC
>DWTW01000914.1:0-14167 GCA_018246275.1 Papilio slateri | reverse complement strand
AGCCCGAGGGATAGATAAATATAATCGGTTGCCATGGTAACGTATGACATGAGAATAACAATCATTTTGTTACTGTCATGTCATACATTACCATGGAAACCGTAAGCGAAATCAAGTTACAAAAATTTCCAGCGAGAAAAATAAGAAAGGAGTGCGAGTGCGTGGAAAGCCGCGGGAAACACCTAGTTACATACACATAAACAAAATGTAAACAAAGTAACGTAAATTCATTAGTCCACAGTAAAACACAAGAACCACAATCCAGGAAATATCCCATTTGATCTGAAATAATCGTTTTTAATAAACCGCTTAAATTGTTTATACTGTCAATAAATCCGGCCGTAAACGGGGCGACCCGGCCGCGCCTGCAGTCCTAGGCGGCGATAGCTTAAACTTTTAATGGCACTTGACGGCGAGAAAATGGGGTTGAACTACATTAAAAGTACTTTATCTCGATTCTTAGTCCACGCTCGAGCCGGCCGGGTTAGGACCGCAGTAATGTGCCAAAAAGTAAGACAGCTCCCGACTCGGTAATGCTGCCGCGAACTTGAAACGAGTTTTAAAATCTTTATAACATTGACGGGTGCAATGGCTACGTGTATAAATGTACTTAATTATTTGCTTTCCTCAAACTTGATGACGTCATAAGAATACGTCATTATTCTTGTAGCATATTCATATTAAAAAAATGTAAAAAATACCATTACTGAACGGAACGATGGTAAGATCTAAAGTGAGACTGATACCACCAACTGCTGAAACCGTCACACCTTCTAAATCTGTGTTACTTGGTGTCAACCAAAAACAGAGATATTCCAGAGGTTATTTCTGACATCTTTTTTACTAGAGGTTCTACTACTTTCTTATTCCTCCTAACCTATGTTAGGGATGTCCAACTGAACAAAGATACATCGGTCTTAATGAAAAAAATAATTCATTGTATTTATTTGTACTCTGTAATATAGCCAACCTAAATAAATATATCACACATACGATACGAAATAAAAGAACAACGTAAAATATTAAATGGAACAATAAATTGCAACTTAAAATCGTACCGTAAATTTAACTTGTTATCTAAAAACAAGAGCGAACATTAATGGGAATGTTCTTGTCATTTAAAGCAAGCTTATTTCAAGTATTATATATTTTAATGAGTACCGCCAGATTGCAGAAAAAAATAAATCAGAAAAACAAAACGATAATCAAATCACTAAACATGATGTCGAAATAAACGCACTCATCATCTCGACTTTGTGCCATTGCACAATGTAGCCTTTTATATGATTTATTAAGACGAAATGCACTAAACGACGTAAGAAACAAATACAATCCAATAAATTTAAACCTTACGCAGTAGTCTTAGATTTGTTTATTAAACAATTTAGTTTATAACGAAATTCCTTTTAAATTACAAACCCAGTAGCGACATCTGTCGTGATCAATAAATGTTTCAATTTTGATTTTTAGAGTTCCGTTGTGTCACAACTAAAAAATATATACACATGTTTTGACAGCTATATCCTGTCTTGAACTATAATATAGAGCTTCTAAAAATTATAATTTGTAAGTTTTATGCATGTTATATTTTATGGTTCATTAGAGTTGTAAGTTGTTATTTAAGTTAGTCTAGAACAGTATATTTTCCATCCTTGTTCAAACCACGACCTGCGTATGGAGAAAAATATCGCGAAACCCCACTTTTTGTTACTAAGTAAAATTGCGTCAATTATTTTACTTATTTTCATAAACACGTTAATCATCAATATGGTGAATGTGTTAAAGTAACTCAGACACCTGTAGGTCACACTCGTGGCGTTCCTACATTTTAAGCATCATGATCTAAATACATGAATCTAAATATTATAATTTTCATATCTTCTTTTCAAAATCTTTTTTCTGTAGCTTTTAAAAATCTTTGGGACAAGAAAAAGTGCTACAATGTTTGAGTAACAGAGCAATTTCTCAGTAAATAAGCGCGTAATTATAATGTGAAGGTTCAAATAAGCATCTAGAAATCCCATTGATCGTTGAAAATACAGAAAATAAAAAATTATATTAAGAATACGGAACCATCGAAGTGCTGTTCAAACTCATTCTAATCTGTATGTTTTCTCTTTTGAAATTGATTTAACGTCAGACAAAACTCTCGTTTGACGCTCGATGCGAGCTTCGTATTTTTAAACTCGTACTGAATCGGGCTTGTCATGTTGCGGACGCGCATTTGATTTAAGGCGATTCGAGCCATTAGTAACAGTCATTGGGCATTAATTAAGACGCGTACATTTCGGTCCTATCTTATTTTTAAAACGCTTTTTATATTAACACTGACGCGCCTAGATTTGTGTGAATCAAAATGGATGAATTGAATTTTATTCTTTTGATGCTTATATAGGACAAGAAGTCAATGACCTCTCAATATGTAATAATAAGAGATATATGCATACGATCAATAATTGCAACAAGCAGTGGAACACCACTGGATTACAATACCATGTTTTGTTAAAACTTTTAATACGAAGGAGTATTCTAGATAACAGAACAATATTTGGATAATTAGTTTGTTCGCTTCTTCAATCCAACTAGTTCTTTCTTACAGTTCATAAAATTGGTTTCCTTACAGTTCATTTCACATTAGAGTCTAAAACGTCATTATGCAAATCAGTTAGAATTCGAAACGTATAATAATACCAGTTTCGATTTTTGAAGTTAAAAACTTCTTTAACCGGGTTGTGCGATTTTCGGGAGGGGGTAAACTAATGGGTTCGCGTCAACGAGTCATCCATCGCCATCTTTTGTCGAGATCATACAATCTGGACAAAAGATGGCGCTAGTGGTCTTACTCTACTGCAACGACTCTAGTTTGCATATTGTTGATTCAAATAAATCTTGTGACGAATGGGCCAGCTCGACCGGTGGAATACTAGGACCTCACAGTAAACAAGCGTGAAGTAAAAGTATTCTGCGTTTCGTCTTATGAGTTAGGTGCGGGAGACCCAAATCGAGTCCTCTGTCCCTTCCCATCCTTTCCTTATTAGAAAAGGAGAGATTTGACGGGGGAGTGTATGGATAGAAAAAGAAAATATCCTTTTTCCTGTCCATCGCCTCCTTTATCCTATAAAGGAAGGCAACGCCAGGTTGCGCAAGTCATTAGCGTGTTGCAGATGGGTAGTGGTCACTTAATATTAGGTAACCTTTCCTCGTTTGCCACCTTCTACCCGATTTTTTCTTCTTTTTACACCAAATATAAATCTAAAATTTGGAGTGGACATTAATCGAAATCAAGTCGTTTGGTCAAATACGACTCCATGATAACGTGTTTGTTACCATTGAGTCGTATTTAACTAAACGTATTACGTATATATAAATATATAAAAAGTTAAAATAAAATGCATTCAAATGTACGCGAACTTTTCAAGCTATATTTCTTGGGTCCAAGATAATTACGGACTATTAACAGTCATGTAGCGAGATGTATTAAAGGACATAACAATGCAACAAGCTGCCGGCTAACCGGTCGCCGGCGATCTATAAATGATTGTTAGTTACAAACAAGCGACATTTAAGCTGCTCTCACACTTAATTTACACTAAGAGCTCTTTCCATTGCTTTGCAATGGAGAGGACTACGCTTAGTCTTAAGAAGTCAGACAGACTTAAAAAATCGGGGCATTAGAACAAAGACATGACGTCCAAAATCAGAAGGCTCCAATGGCGGGGCACGGGGCATACCATAAAAGGACCAAACAAATGGAGCGAGACTGTAACGACGTGACAAGGACAACATAGAGATGATGGGATGGCGACCTCAGGCAAGTGGCAGGAAATGACGTCAGAGTTGCTCGAGAAAGACATGAATGGAAAAGGCAGATCTGGTGAAAATGATCAAAAAACGAATGTTAGAATTACATTAAACTTGTTACAAGTGTTAACACACATTTACATTTAAAAATAACAGTTAAAGTAACTGTTATTTTTAAATGTAAATGTGTAAATTGTAAGTTGATTTGAAATAAAAAGATATTTTGTTTTTATTATGAACTCATTACAAAACATTTTAATATTGATATGGCACTGCTTTCAGTCTATTTAGGTATTGCAGTTCAGTTAACTCTAGCTTGCGGTAGTTTGAAGACTCAACTCCGATCTCTCTTTAATCCACCTTTTACTCTTCCTATTTGACAACCTACTAACATATCCTTCCCTAGCGCAAACAATACAAACGTAGCGATAGTTTTACAATTTTCGTCGGGCTTACTTATTTCCAAATATTACCGGGATAGACCCTATCGCCGACCAGTCGCTAAAACAACTATATGTGATACGTGAAATGATTACAAACTTTGTGTCAATTGGATATCCTGATCATGGAATGTCCTCAAAGGAAATCGTCACTTCTATACAACTCCATTTAGTTGATTTTATATAATTTTAAAACTGAGTAACCGGGTTTATTAATTTATAGATTACTTATATTTAAATGCGAGAATCTTTAACCAAGATTTTTATGTCAACTTAAGTAATGCTTTTAAACAACTAAGTGTGTCTCTGCCCTAAAGCAATACCAGTTGCGCCAGCGCACGTGCGTCTCGCATATAATGACAGCCCGCGGCGGCGGCGGCGGCGGCCGTCTGTTCATAAAATATACTTCGCTACCACGGTTTGCAATATCATTATACCCTTGCCAGATATGATCTACGTTTTCGATTATTCACAGCTCACGAGTGGGGGACTGCTGTTTGTATCGTTTAGGAACGTTGCAACTCGTTATTGTAAAATATCGATCGCTACTTGCTCGCGGCTCTTATAAATGCATTTCAAGGCGAAATTTATATACCTGCAACATAAAGATATGAGCATTGTATTCCGTGACACTTCCCACCTTTTTCTCCTCTATCAAACTTAAACGCTGACAAAAATCTGCACATCATCTAGTTGTCCATATTCATGTTTCATGTATAGTGTTCATTCAGCCCTTTTGCTCCTCATATTTCTTCTTCTTCTTCTTTTCATTTCAGCCAACGATCGTCCACTGCTGAACGTAGGCCTACCCAATGGTCGCCCCATACATCTCTTGCTGATTTCATCCAGTGGCTCCCGCAATCTTGACATCATCGCATCGCAGATCATCGATCTATCTTGTGGGAGGCCTACCGCTTCGTCGACCTGTACGTGGCCACCATTGCATAATTCTTCCTTCGTCCATAAAAAAAATCATGGATCAATCTAGGTTAGCTCACATACTATAAAGCTTAAAGCGGACAGTCGCGCTATAAGCTCCCGTGGGACAGATGTGTTATATATGTAGGCGCCAATAGCCTGATGGTTAAGAGTGCGGACTACCGAATATGAGGTCGTGGGTTCGAATCCGCCATTCGACTATTGTCGTGAATCATCCTAACTCCATCCTAGCACAAGCTTAAGCTTAGTTGGAATGGTTAAAGAAATATTAGTAAATTAATTCGAAAATCTACTAATATTTTATAATATATATAAATAGAAAGTAATTTATAAAACTCTTTTTTATCGAGAGTGCACTTAACTAGGTACAGAAGTGGGTTATCTGAACAGGACACCTTGCAGCGGCCGGCGCAGTCTTATCTCGCCGAGTGTTTGTTCCGATATGGAGACTTATCGTCCAGAGATGTGATACACATTTCGCTTGCAGGCTCTTAAGTTAGCGGAATTACTGATTTAATTATAATAATTAGCAAGACTGCAAAGCTTAGCAAAAAAGGAGAGAACTCCGACCTAGGACCTTTCTATTCTTTGTCTTTTTAACTTTTAACTTAACAAGAAAACACCTCGTTGCAATAAAACAAGTTTAGTAACGTAGTGGTGAATTATTAATGATCTAATTAAATTCATAGTTTACTTTATTCGTTTTCTTCCGGGTTTTAAATATTTTAAAACGCGAAGGCCTCTTTAATACAGACAGGGAACATAAATATCCTTTGATGATATCGACAAATACATAGATAGACTATTTATTGCCACAAAAATACTGAAACTTATGATTTATGACGTGAAATGGTCTCGTTTTAAAAATACGATTTTATATTAAATTTGTATATTATTCAAAAATAAAACAAATAATCTCCTACAGTGACATCAATAATCGTAAACGCGTATCTAGTGGCCACACCCGAACCTCTATATTGATCACCCACCATAGAGTCTAATACGGGAATATCCGTTACGCCCGGACGTGTACAAATGGTGCATCTGAGATTGCCCAACGGCCGATAGATCTCGATGCCTTAGGCCATCTCCGACTATCATCAGGCATGTAATCAATGACATCTGGTATCGTTCATCATTCCTTTGATTTATCTTTAGACCTGAGGGTAATTTACTTCTTACGTGTAGTGGATAAGACGAGAATTTCATCGAATAAAAGTTCATGGAACTACAGACGAATTCTATCCATTCATAGAAATAATTCTCAAAGAGTATATCACTAATTCTCTGTTTTCCTATTTTCATGGAGCAGAGAACGGGTCAAATACCTGATGTTCCTCATACACATGCTGAAATCCGCTACCCATAGCAGCAAGCAAATTACTCGCGGCTATGTTGGCATCCGTTAGGGTTCTTACAGATGAGCGGCAGTAGATACAACTGCAGCCGCCGACAGGTGGCGACGGCTGGAGTTGTATCTGCCGTTAACAAACTGCCGCTCGTCTGTAAGAGCCCTTACGTATAACATGAGAAGGAGGCAAATAAGGAAAATGACAGAATCAGTGGATGGGAGTGGGGAGAGGTATTGGATCTAAATAATTTGTACAAAATTGATTTACTTAAAATTTGTGCCTCGCATATGGAGCTGGGCTCACGTCCTAACATGCTTGCGACCGAAAAAGCAGTGAACAGTAAATTAGTGATGCAAAATCTCTGTCTGCACGATTTGAGTCAAAGAAAGTATATGTTTTTATAGCTGCATCCTATCAACCCATCTTACGAAATTGAATTAATGTATAATTGTATATTAATTAATCACATAATATCGTTATGGCTAGCCTAACTCTGAGATACTAGAGCACTCGTTTGCACATATGTATGGAATGTATTCTGTAGGTACTATAACTGATCAGGTAAGCGATCAATTGGCAGCGATGGCGGCGGCTAAGTGAATCGTTCGTTTGTGCGGACATCGCTTCAATTTATGTTCAAACTCATCTCAAACAAATTACGTCCAATGATTTCGTTGCCACGCATTCTTTAATTTAAAGGGAACTTTTTTAATTGGATTTGTATACAAAATTCATTAGAGAACAGAAGGAGAAGTATGGAAACGGTAAATCAACAGCTCTTTGACCATCCTTTTTAATCTTCTGTCTTCACTATACCACATATCACACAATAATGATGGTTTCACCGTTCGTATATATCCCATGCCGCTTTGAAGTGAATCAGTTGCGGCTTGAATGGTCCTGTAGGCTAGTCATGTCAAATTACTGAAATGACTAACGACAGATGTCATTTCAAACTCAGTTTACATACTTACCCACATACCGTACTCTTTTAGGAAGGATTTTGTACATCGAAAGTGTAATGTTGTATCAATTATATTCATGTTACAATCTTAGCATCTGAAACAAAATAATAAATAATACACTTTTGTGTCATCTATCAACATTAAGGCATAATGTTGCCACTCTCTGACAGTAATGTTTCCGACCTCATCTTGCTTTAGTTATTTCTTAGTCAGTCCACAGTCCTATACACGCATCGTCTGTGCAAAAACGAGTCCTTGCACTGTATTGAAACGTAAACATCGACATCTGCGTCCGCGTTCCATAAACAAGTATGCTTCATAAACGATGTCTTTATAAGGCAGCGTCGCCAAAGAAAGCAATAAATCTATAGCAATGGCTGCGTGGGCGCATCGGCCTCCGCCGTACCGAGCCGGGTCAACTCACTCAGCCGCGTAATTAAGCGCGCTGTCCACTTGATCGGTTCTAATCAATGGAGAATACTAGGGTTATTCAAATTTAATTCAGCTCTTCCCGATCTCGTTAGAGCGATCATCCGCTATTATTATTGTTGATGCAAGAATCCGGTCTTGAGACCGGAGTTGACTCTTGTGTGCAGAGAGTAATGGTTTGTTTCTTTGTTGCATTTATAATTCTTAGTTTCGTCGTGGTCTCAACAAGAGTTATGCGGATGTCTTTGGTGGCCGACGCATTACCAGTACCTACGTTTCGATTTTAGTTTAAAAAATAGTTACAAAGTTACATATACCTTCATGAAATAGTTATTTTCTTTTAATTTAGGATTCTTTTAAGGAAATGAAAATATTCTTCCATTTTTCTTTTCTTCAGAGGATTATAAGCGATAAATTGCAAATCCAAATCCGAAAATCACATTTATTATGCAAATTTGGCAGCGATTAAGAAGAACGCTAGAGCTCCAAGATTAGCTCGCATCATATTTCTTGATCAAATACGAATTCATTCATTCGGTAAGTAGGTCACACCGTACTTTTGCGCGTCAAATTTGCGAATGAGTAATGGTTGGGTCGACGTTCAGCAAAGACCACTGATTAAAACGAGCTCCAAGGAACGCATCCCTCCAGATCAGCGAGACGGCAAGCGTTTTACTCTCTCTTGTTTTTGTATTGAACATGTATGTCTTTTTATGTATCGAAATACAATGTCTCGTGCATTTTTCGTGAAACAAAACGAGCAATCTTCGTTTAATGCATGTAACATTTTTATTTGATCTAAATAGTTGTAGCTAAATGTGTAGTAATTTATTTATTATTATTTTTTTATAATTAGCTTTCTCAGTACAATAACCTTTCTTCAAGAACATTTTGGTCAAATTATATAAAACGTATAAATATTAATTTTAAGTGGTCACCAATGAGTTCAATCCAACAATACCACAAGTTTTAATTGAGCTGTCCTATCTGAAGCATTAACACTAAAATATTAAAACAAGCATACAAATTCTTGCGAAAAAAAATGCAAGATAAAATTCTCAGCACATTCCCAGTGAGTGCAAATCAACGAGGCAGGAGTCGCAGACGCCTTGTTCAAGTTCACAATGGCCGCGTAGACAAAGGCAAGGCGTCGGGCGTGACTGCGCGCGCTCGCTGCAGCAACGCGGAATGACTGGCCGGTACACGTGCTGCATAAACTAGCACAGATCACTTCAACGCTAAAACATATATTCCAATTCAATACATTCAATTAAATTGCCGCATTATTGATGTCTGTGACGACGAAACGATAATTCTTATATTGAATGTTTTGAACCACTGATTACAATGCATTCATCCAAACACACTCTTGTAAAATGTATGCGTAAATGCGTAAATTGGGCTTCCGGCTCCTCACTCGTGAGACGAACGCATAATACTTCTACTTCACGCCTGTCTTCAGTGAGGTCGTGGTATTTCACCGGTCGAGCCGGCCCATTCGTGCAACAGATGTCGTTGTTATGGGCTCTATCACTGTTCGCCACTTCTAAACGTCTACCAATTCTAAATATGCTTAACTTTTAGCAATATTACACCTAAGTATTCGCTTTAACAACACACGGTGTTCACTGAGTCCACCATGCAAAAACAGGGAACTCGGAAGAAGTAAATTGAGTACGATACGAAAAAATCCGCCAAAGGATAAAAATCATTACTTCAAAGCAAATGAAACACAAAATCGCAATAATGAGTTTTTACGTCTGAAGGCCAGCCGCAATAAACCATTAAAGCTGTTAATTTGTAGTTATAAATTACGAAGCGTATAGTTTTAATTGCGACACTGCATTGAAACAAAAGGTGACGGCGAATTCGCTAAAAAAGGAAATTCAATTACAAAAAAGTCGATCGTTAAAAGCAGATTCGAGTGCGATTAAAAAAGTGTCGCGATCCTCATGGCTGCTACACGGTACACGAGTGGTGGGATAATTTTAAAATAAATAATTCATATATTTTAAAATTCAACACATATATTGAATCTGAAAATCAATATCGATACAAGTAATCGCTTTTAATAACTCCTGGGAGTAGCACCTTCTGACGTTTAAAGTCGTCAGAAGGTGCGACTCCCACACGACTTAGATTTTAGATAATTTATTTCGGGACGCTCACACCTTGAAGTGGAGGTTAGTGTCTAAAATGGTCTGTCTATATGTCTGTATCTTGTATAGTCTTGCCAGGTCTATCGTGCGCCACACCAGATCAACATACGAATAATCTTATTTCTCTTATTTAGCACTTCACTGATTTGGGTCTTGGGTCTTCAATACCCATCCACCTTATCATAAGAAATAAATCTGAAAATTAATATCCTCATAATCTTAAACCGGTATTTTACAGCTCTAAATATAGTACATTACCTTCAATCTTTCATTACGTTTTTCTTGATTGCATGAAATTTCAATCTTGGTAAAACTAATATTTTTCGTTACCTCTATTTAAAAGAGAACTGTAAAAAAATTTAAGTTAATACGACAATATGATATTAAAAAGATTTTTGTATTGTACTTATCGGTAGATCAACACATTTAAAAATAAGCACATTTTGTAGGCTTTTAGTTTTTTTTTGATGTCATATCACATCTTTTTTTGATTCAGATTCATTTTTATTTCATGTGAAACACACACATCATCGACGTTCGTAAATATTTGAATTTTGCAAGGGATATTTACAGATATATACGTTTTGCCAGTAATATGCTCGCGATTCTATGTCTGTGTACAAATTTTAAAGTTTATCTGATGTTCGAAACTAGATTAATTAAGGGCAGAGAGATTTTCTTCCCGTCCAACTAACTACCTAATTAATGAACTAACAACTCAACGTTTAGACAGCGTTTTGAATTGAGAATCAATTGCGTATCTTAAGCAGAATAGTAAAGAGGATAGATACGTGAACTGTTAAACTAGTAAATAATGATATTTACTCTTTTCAGATTCTATGAATACATATGTTTGTTATAAAATGTAACTGTACTACGCATAAGACATCAGAACGTGTGATACATTTATTATCAATATTACTTTTACATTTAAAACCACCCATATTTTTCACTAGATTATAGGCACGTTAAGATTTTTATTGCTGTTGGAAATAAAATATTTTTGTTGCTCTAATTATTGTAGACCGTTGCAGTGAAATAGCAAAAAGCGTAAAACGTGCATGGCGTGGGCCAGTATTCCCATAAACAAAGCGGCAGCTGTGCTGGATGTGGCAAGTCGCTGCAGTTACGGCAGGTCACGTGAGAGTCTCGAATACGTAGATACGGCAGGACGCAGCAACAGTTGGCTAATGGATATGTTGGCACCCAAGAGTTTAAGTATGAAGATAGAAATACATTTTAAAATTTCTAACGCCATAACCGTAATAAGTTTTAACTAGGTGGCGCCACTAACATTATTAAATTATTTTTTGTAAATTAGATGGCGCCACTCGTGTTTATCTGTTTATATGAATTTAAGTTCTTAGATTAGTTTTATCTCTGCGATATTTGTTCAATAGGAGTTTTCTTAGCGTCGAGGTAGCTTCCGCCTGTGAGACGTTATACTCAAAAACAAGGAAATTGACACAGTTGACGGTCAAATACTTGCTTCCACCTAGTGCGAAGGATCAGCTGAAAGTCTCTAGTAGTGTTTAGTTACTCTGTATTTTTGTATATAGTCTGTACTGTACGTACTGAATGAATTTCCAGTCTCTTCGTAGTCGTTGTCTCATTTCACAAGCCACACCTTAAATTTAATCATAATAATTTTCAAATTTAATAAAAAGAAATCTTAAGAGTAAAATCTTTGCAGATTCAAAAAGAAAGCTGTGTATTTAATACATATACCGAAAAACAATATAATATCAGCTTTGTACAAAGACCTAAATTGAAATAACAATCTCAAAGGATTCGGGGACGCGCTGACGGTACGTCGACGGCCTGGTCGCCCACGTATGGGAGCTCCTTAGTCAAGACTAACCGACCGAGCAAGCTTTAAATGCAAAATGGACCCTTTATATCATTTAATTTGTGTGTACTTAAATATTCAAAGGTCTCGAAATAATTAATTTTTAATTTAATGTTAACTAAAATGCCGCATCCAATTGTTCATACTACTGCTCTGTGACGTCCGAACATCCACAGTGACCATAGGAACCTTTTGTCGTTTATACGGCAATAGTATGACCAGGCACGAGCAACGAGTGCAACGAGTGCTGATTCAATTTGCAATAGCATTTGCATTGTTTTGTTTCTTTGCATTTCGCGTAGCGCGCCGCTTACAGAGAACTTTATGATATACGCTGCGCGCCGAGCAAGGCCGCCGCGTATTATTTGATACATCTTTGTCGGCGTCGTATTTGCGGTCGTCGTTAACTACTGCTGTTTGCTGTGTTCCCGTCCTGAAATGTATGAATTATTTTTGTGGTTTTTCTACTAAACGAGGACGATCTTTACTATTTTAAATTTATAAATATAATTTCGAATCAGAAGCACATATTTGATTTGTGATAGTCACACCTCTCTGATGTTTTTTATGAGTTCTTAGAATGTATTGATCCAAGAAATTGTCGGAACTGACGATCAAGTTGACGTTCTGTAGATTTTGGTCCAAATAAACTCTAGTGTAATGTGGAGTGAAAACTACTTGTAATTATGCTGTAAATTCCCATTATCATATAATTAAAGTATTTTTTTAAGTTTGATAGTCCGTCGAATCAGGAATGAAGAATTATTTATTTCATTTAGACACAGAAACTTATTAGATATAATATGAATTTTATAATTCATAAACAGCTCTCTCCTGAGACTAAATAACTTTGTTTAGCCATTAATAAGGTCACACCATCGATTCCTCGTTCCGCAAGAGCGAGGTCGATGGGTGCGTTACTCTGACTTTTATTAAGACAAACGGTTCTTCGTTAACTAGTGGTTTAATTGCCCATAAAGTGCGATATGACGCGCCCCCGAAAACCTTTTGTTTTAAGAGACAAAAAACACAGAATACGTTTTATTTATTTTTAACATCGCTCCTTTTACATCCACAAACCTACGCATACTGTCCTTTACGGGTACTCCTTACATAGCCTTTCTTTCGTATGTCACTAATCTGATCGTTTTTTTCTGATATGTTTTTCAGTGATGTCCCCTGCATCTCTTCATTCATCCTCTCAACATGCCCGAACCACTGAAGTATACTTACCTTTATCAATTTTAGTCAAAACGTCCTTTTTCAAGCCACGCCTAGATACTTCTCATGGATTGCATCTCAACGGCATCAATACTACATTAATAAAATATATTATATAATAATAAGAAGTAACGATATAATTTCATAGCATCAATCAAGAAAAAGATTTAAAATGAAACGTATTGAAAACGAAAATAAGTGAACGTAATAAAACCGTTAAAGATCGATTTCTCATAAAACGCACTGTTTCGGATGCTCATTCGATGGAACATATCATTATTTTAATAGCGATAGATATAATTAATTTTTACATTTAAATGCAAAATAATGCGGCATAAAATTAATCGGCCACACGAAATGCACTCAAAATAATATTTTTACGGCGCATGCAATTCACGGTATCGCTAAATTTAACTTTCGTTCATTACCGGGCCGATTTACAGGTTTATAAAGCTCGCTCTTTAATTGCCTCGTTAAAACTCGACGAGGTTTGATGGAATGCGGCCGGTGCCGAAAACTAGCTAAGGGTAAGACGTGTTATGAATTACAAAAAACTACTATTTTGAAAGCCGATGGCCATAGCTGTTCATGTCTGTAAAGTGAGCAGCTATCCTTAGCTAAGCTGAAAGTGCTGTAGGCTAAAATATTCTGCTGGAAATATTCAGCTGCAGCTTGGTCTTTTTTGGTTGTACTCGCTTCTTAACAAGACATAAAATTAGACTAATACTAGGGGGATCAAAAAGTAGCGAGAACGACATATATACACCCCTTGGTAAGAAAAAAAAATATTGGCAGGCATAGCTGATATATATTAAAATATTAATAAAGAAAAAAATCTTCGATTCTCTTTTCTTTTTTCTGAATGTAGTCATTTGTTTGTTGGATGGAGAAAAAAAGCGCGAGCCGTTATTAAATGCCTCTGTTTAAAAAAATATTGTTGCGGCCGTCCATCGACGTCAGTCACCCAAGAAAATGTTGCGAAAGTCGAGAAAATTGTATTGAGCGATCGAAG
>DWTW01000913.1:0-14172 GCA_018246275.1 Papilio slateri | reverse complement strand
CGTTAGCGTACTTCGGTCTTGGTACCGACAAGTTTTGGACCTGTCTTTCTTCAGGGTGAGTTCCCACTCACTCCCAACACCGAAGTGCGCTATCGTGCGTTAAACAGTTTAATTTAATTAATAATTTAGTTGATAATGTCTCAGGAAAGTTTTAAGAATTTAATATCTATTTGGATTATTTTTACGCGCATTCTTGCTCATAAACATATTACATACTAGCAAACTGCCCTGGTTACGCTCGGGTAGATAGATAGACAAATCAAAGTATAAAGTATCCTGTGATACTCGCTGACAGAATAGCTTTCTTTGGGTAAAAGAAATTTTAAAATAGGTTCAGTGGTTTTTTAGTTTATCTGTAACAAACAAACAATAAATTCTCGTCACTTTATAATAACATAGATACATAGAAAATTTAAAGAACAAAATTGTCGAAATTCTTTTACGTTAACCATCCTCCCCAAGGGTGCAATTACGTTATTCAAACAACATCAATACGGTGAATCGAAATGGACAAGGAAAATACCGAAATTACAGCTCATTAGTACAGCAAACGGTCACAATTTAGCCGTAATGCACGACCATTAATGCTTTGTCTAAATAAATTGTATGTGAACACGACAAACGTATTGTTTCATTACTGGAACACATCCTGAGCACCGTTTGTTTGTCGTAATGAAGCAATGTAAAGTACGATTGAAACGTTTCATTTGCAACTTAGTTTTGCATCAAAATGTACCATTTACCTTACTGACCTAGATCGAGCGTAACGTTTTTCGCTCGTATGTTTGTAAAATAAAGGTCCGTTCCATTATGACCTGTACTCTAAACGGATTGACCGCTTTTGAAGCGTAAGGTGTCGTTAGATTCATATTCTTCCCTAGAGTGTCATAGGTAATATAATTATGTGATTAATGATGATATTCAGACAGTCAGTCCGTTCTTTTATTTTTTTAATTAACTATGTTATGGAAGAACACTAACAATTGTATAACATGTAAAATAACCATGCAAAAGAAGTAAAACTCAAATATTTGAGCACTTATATATGTCATCGTCGTCATCGTGTATGGGGGTCGTCACTTGATATAAGGTTTAACACTTGCTCTTTGCCACCTTAAGAAAAATCTATCGCCACAGAAATTACATAAATTTTAAGCAAATTATATACATAGCATTTAACATGTCGATTAATTTGATATTTAACAAAATATAAAAGATATTTTGTTGAGGTCATCATCACGATCAGCCTACGTCAGTCCACTGCTGGACATAGGCCTTCCTCAACGCCTCCAGCGAGTCTCTTCTGTTCTTACGAGGTCATCGGTCCACCTGAAAGGAGGGCGCCCCACACTTATGGGCGTTTTAAAGAAAATTACTCCGTAAATCCCAGCGTAGAAATATATTTAAAACTCACAAGTATAATAAAAGCTCTTTATAAAACTCCAAAACTTTTAGCAGTTTGAAATGCATATTTCTTCAGTATCATAGTAAAAACACTCCGGCTGTCTACCGCGCAATATTCTTTACCGTATAAGAGCAAAAGGTTGTCAGTTTGTCAGGTTGTTTGTCAAAGTAAGATTTGTTTGTAAGATATTCACGGGTAGAGTATATTTCTTGATATAATACTTTACACGCGTTAGTTGTGCTATATAGTAATATAACATAACATATAGTATATGTACATATAGTATCCGTCAGTTTGTTAACTTCGTCAATTTATAATCTCACTAGCCATTTGACGTGTCTTTTCTAGACAGTTCATAAACTGTGAAAGTCACATCGTCTAATTGTGACCTGGTATTTTGCTTAAGTTATTACTTTAAAGTTTAAGTTAGAAGATGATTATAGATTAGGGTTGTTAAGTTTTATAAAAATAATATCAAATCAGATGTTTACCAAAGAAAAATGTCACGTTTGACACTATACATCAAATAATCAATGATTAATTTAGTTCACAAATTACCGTCAGATTATTATATGGCTTACAGTTTATATATCGTAAGATTCTAAACAAACGAAGTTTACAATTTGGAGGTAGCAAATGAATTAGAGAAGTCAAAGAAATTACGTAACATCACGTTAATTGCAATGAGCAAACAAAATATATCTCAGAAATAAAAAAAAGTGTGTTTGTACTTACGTACACGCGTTAGAAGTTATACTTCTTCGGAGTAACAAGATCTTTTCAAAAATTTTATCTTTCGCCTTATTCTACGTTTGTAGAAAAAACAAGTTTTATTATATCGCATTATCTAGTTAAAAAAAGTTTATTTAAATATCACAAATAAATAAATATCGTTAATACAGTCGTCAGTTCTCACGCAAACATACGTTAACTAAAATATTGACTATAGCTAACTTCATGGTGTCGGTTTTTGATGACGGTGTGCGCGCGCATCCTAAAAGTTTACTCTTCATTTCATCATCATTTTTCCCTAACGCGCCAAAAGAAGTATAACTTCAAAAATAATCTGATTAATTGTGAACGTTTCCGAATCCCCATGGACAAATAGTACTTCGACTTAGCTCATGCTAACGTTTATTTTAGATGGTAACGGGTACTTTGCTAGGCCAAGCCAAAGTCGTACTTTAAGATGTAATACTTTTGACTAATGCTTAGCAACGACTATTTATCTCGGCCTTAAACTATTGATTGAAGATTAAACTGATGACATTATGGCTGGAAGTGGCGTCTAGCAATCTAGTTAATCTGAAAGCAGCACCTAATACTTTGTTTTCCCATACTTCTATTCCATCGGCTTTACTCTATACATGGGATCGGCCAGTTGCCACATACTGAATTCGCATTCAGTCGAATTACTTTGCTCTGGTTTTTATCTAAATTAAATGATTATTTTCGAGACAACTCTATCCAGATAGACAGGAATAAACAGTCAAATAAAGGTGATAAATCATGATGTATAAAATATGTCTCAGGAGCCGAATGAAGCGCCTTACTAGCTGACAAATCTGACAAGACAATTCGTTCATTCCAAATTTAAACACTAAAAAGATTAGAAAGCACTTAGTTTTAAAGTGCATTAGTACAGTTTAATATTTAAACAATGCAGTCCGAAGCATTTCCACGACATAAGATTAAACAAAGATCTTGTAAGAGCTCTTTGAATTAAAAAGTTCAAATCTTTATCAGTATTTGCGACTGATTTGTAAAAAGAAAATGAGTAATAATGAAATGAAATATCTTTATAAGATAAAGCGTATTTTTATAATAAGTAGTGTAGATAACTATTTTTTAATATCACATCATATCAGCCTGCACCGATCCACTGCACATAGGCCTCTTCACTGTTACAAAATTCTTTCCGGTTTTGCGCCAATCGAACCCACGTCCTACCCTACAGTCCTATGTCATCAACCCATATGGCTGGGAGTCGACTACTCTCCTTGCTTCCCGGGACCACCTCTAGGTCATCGCCTTAGTCCACCTGCCATCGGTCCGTCTGGTCAACCCACCTCCACTTTAGCTTCGTAATGCATCGTCCAACATCGAACACACGTGTTCTTTGTCGAATTTCGACATTAGGAATTCTATCGACCAGAAAAATACCTAACATTGTCCGCTCCATGGCACGTTGCGTTACTTTAATTTTGTGCATGTTGTATGAGCATCCACGTTTCGGTCCAGTATATGGAGAGAGGCAAGACACATTAGCTGAAAACTGCTGTTTTGAGGATTTCTGATATTTTACGTGATTTTAAAATATCTTCCAGTGTTTGAAATGCAGCTCAGCCCAGTTAAATGCGCCGTGTTATTATTTGTTCAATAAGTTTATTACCAACACAATAAATTAAACAAAATGAAATATGGATGTTTTGTTGATATAAAAATGGAATCTTATTTAGTTGGCTAAATCTTTCACAGTGCCCTTTATTAAAGGAACATAGGAGGAGGGGATTTTAGTTTCCCACTACCTCGATTTCAATACAAAACGTAAATATATTGTATAAGCTTCAAAACGTTCGCTCTAATATTAATGCTCGTATAGAATTTCCCAGGAGACATGTACAGTCTCTAGTAAATTCTACAAAAGCGAAGAGGTACCGTTTCTAAAACGTAAACATGGTATATCAGATTTAAAGTCCCTGTTGAAAATTTAATGAATATAATACCTATGGAAAGATCCTGTTAAAATGTTTGCATTCGTTTCGGATTCATGTTTCAAATTCTACAATGGTAATACGAAATGAATGTTTGTTCAGAATTTTTGGGTCAAATACCCTGGGCAATGCAGAATATGCTGAGTCCGAATATCTTTTTAAATATTATATCTGTACTTTCTTTTTCTCCTACTTCTTAGTTTAATTCTAATTAATATTTTACCCATCATTTTAGGGACGTCCGACCTTGCATTGTCAACAGACACCTTCTACATTCTGTATAAGTTTGACTGTTCATGAAAAACTAAATTTGCATTGAAAAACTTAATTAAAGAAAAAGGAAATAGGCAAATAAAAACTTTACCCGAGGGTTACACAGACAGGGTACGAAAACCTGCGTTTTTAAATTCATTCCTTGACAATCCATTGGCTCTTAGTACTTTATGCAACTAAAGCAATAAGCAGACAATTGCGTTTAAAATTATGCTTACTTCATATAACAACAAGGTCCAATATAGTGTATACCTATAATCTAGTTTCAAATAAACATCAAACATTTTGAATGGCCTAGTCATTACGAAGCTCAAAACAAATATATTCTATTTAATTGTCAGAGTTGCTAGTGCAAGCAAATGATGACTTAAGGTGACGAACCGTTTTTTTACCCCGGCTGTACCTATATCTATTGCTATGATAATGTCATATGGTTGCTGTACTACTACGTACTATGTTTTGACTTTTTGACATACTTTACCCATATAATTCCAAGTTACAATGCACGGAATAATGTTACAAAAATCTACAACGAGAAAAATAAGGAACGAAACGAATGCGTGTGAAGCCGCGGGCTACAGCTAGTAAATAATAAGCGAAAATTAAAATCAAAACTAAAAACTTGCAGTTTTTTCTACGCCCGCCCTGCTGTGTAATGACAGGCGCGGGGACATCGACGAGCGCGAGGGGCAGTAGATGGCCGACTCGGCGCTAACCGTAGTTGTATTCAAACATTGTTCAAGTCGTTAGTACAAAATAATTGTTAAATTCAATCATTAATATAAAGAAATTTGTTTTTATGACCAAAAGTGGCCACCGTGACGGGACAGAAGATCGCAGAACTTGGTTCAGGAGCTAAGAAAACGAAGTCTAGGAAGTAAGCCCGACCCATATTATTTTCCCTGTCTTTCTTGTTCCTGCCTATGCTATATTCATTTATTCATATATTATGTCCAATCTTAACGAATCTAAACTATTCTAAATCTTTTTTATTTATCATGCTACATTTATGATTTTTATGCGTGTTAAGCGCTCTTAAATATTCTAATCTCGCTTATTGTAGCTAATCATTTAAAAATAAGTAAAATTTAAATAGCAAATCACAAATTAAAATTTAAATTATTTAATTTCTTTAAAGCAAATAATTATTATTCTACCCTCATTTCCTTATTTTTTTTTTGTTGTTTTAGTTAGTTAGTTAGTTATTTTTATTTACTTACTTATTACTTAGTTATTTTTGTTTGTTTTAGTTGGCACCTATCACGCGTCAACAAGCTGTACCCTGAGATAGATGGTGTGAGCAGAGTCGCTGATGTCCTCACCAATAAGGGCTGTCAATCGAAATGTACCCATCACCGATGAGAACCTCCAAGCAAGAACTGCAAACATGAATCACACCCACAAGAACATAGATGAAGCTTTGAAAGCAACGTTTAAAAGGCCCGGAGGATGTCTGCGCCCGATCTACTGTGTAATGACAGATAAAATAATTGTTAAATGAAATCATTTATATAAAGAAAAGTTTGTTTTCATGAACAGTTCACCATTACTCAATAAAGTAATAGCTATATTTATGCAACCTATGTAAATTAATCATAAATTATGGGGCCATAAAATCGTGAGCGAGACTGTCATTCCTTAGCTAATTCTATGGCAACCATACAACGCTAAATTACGAGTCATCATATCATTGTCATAATAAAAGATAATGCTATAAAACTTTTATGAATTATAAAACATACATGTTGTTAATCCAACGGCATATCAATCTTCCCAAAAAAACATACTTAAGTTATACTAGCGACCCGCCCCGGCTTCAAACGAGTAACAGAGCAGGCCAATATTTTTATCTGAAGTAATATCATACCTACCTATTGTATATCTACTTCAACAACCATCACCATAATTCAGCCAATTTACACAAAACCTTTGAATTATATGTATATATTTTTTTCTTCCTGCCCTTCTCCCACATTATGTGAGGTCGGCACAGTACGACCGAACTCCATACTGTAATAGGTATTGGCTATAGTTTGTTTTTTCTTTTACGGCTGGCCGCCTGTTTGACGCCAACCCTCCTCGGGCATATATAGGAAATATTTTGATATGATTGTCGAAATAATTTACTAATATTTCTTTTAACCATGTCCAAACAAGTTTTACATTGGTTGGACATGGTTCACTACGATAATCGAAAGGCGGGACTCGAACCCACGGCCACGTTGTGCATGTTTCGCTGTCCTTATCCTTAACCATTAGGGTGTTCGCGGCATTAGGATATTCCTCATAAATCACTTCGTCTAAAATCGTATGAATATCTGTTCAATATTTTTTGAATTTATCGCATTCACATATATAGACGTGGTGAGGGGACTTTTATATAATAAATACTATTGCAATTTTGTAAGAGATCTCTTTTGGAAAAAACAAAAAGCCTGTGTTATCCGACGACGAGCGTTTTCTATTGGTGAGGAGTTTTAAAATCAGTTCAGTAGTTTTTGAGTCTATACGGAATAATCAATCAATTTTTTTTATCTTTATAGTTGTGGTATAAATTTTTCACATTTAATATTAAAAATAAAATATTTGTTGTGGCACGTAATAGGCAACATAAATTTATTTTTGAAACTTTTTTTTAATAAATTATTACCTTGATGTGAACCCTGATATTAGCCCTAAATATTATCATTAAAGTTCCTTGATTATCTGTAGACATTATAGAGGGAAAAATTATTATACGTGATGATCTTAAATTGTACGACAATATATTTGTGCATTTAAATCGGTAAAACATATATGAATTCTGATTATATGTACTTTACATGTTGGTTGTTTAAGTTATTCTCGAGTCGGAGACTCGTTGCGAGGATAATGTTAACATTTCAAATGAGAATAAATAGCCTGAAGCTTTTCTTAAATATGTTGAAGATTCTTAAAATACCATTACTGTGATTGTTTCATTATACTTTTCATCTTGATTTTTGTGAAGTATTCGCTCACGTCTCCCATTATCAGGGTAAAGATGTTAATAAAATATAAATTATACCGAATGTCCTTAAAATTATAAATTAAAATTTTACAGTGCAGTTTTTCTTCGGTTGCCACATGCCCGAACATGTTGAAAGGATGAATGAAGAGAGATTGATGAGACTTTATGTTGCCAAAGTGAATGACAGAATTGGTGTAAGTCGTCTTCGTCGTCGCGAATTGATACTGACACGATTGAATGTACTGATACTACATTGTATGACATACAGAATACAGGTCTTAAGATTGTCCTTAACCAACAAGAAAATGAATAAATGTGGGAGAAGCGAGAGACGTGTTGCGCACGTCTCTGTGTGTCAAATAGAATCGTAATCTTTGCCTACCCCTCTGGCTTACGGGCCTGAGTGCTTATTTATTTTATATTGGTATAGCCACTCAGCGATAGTAGCGCTAGTATAAACAGGTTGATCTAACCGTGTACCATGAAGTCACAGTTTATCGCCGTGAAGTAAGAAGTAGGTAGGTAGGTAGTTTATACTTCCTTCTGTCGCTTTGTGTTTCCTCTTTTTAGTGATTTGACAGGAAGTGCAATCCCTCTCCAACTCCTCCGCTCCTTTCTTGCATACATGCAGTCTAGCTGTGTGAGGTACCTATTCTAGCTTAGCCACTATTGTTTTAGATAAATATAAAAATTATATTTCATAAGAAGCTTTTAACGCTTTATTGTCTATTTAAAACTTTATTAAACAGAAAGTCTTTTGAAGTCGAATTACTTCTTTCGAATTGAAGTAATTTACATCATTATTTTAACTAAATATAACAAAGAACAATAAGGTCTGTATTTCTGACTTTGTCAAACAGTAAAGCTCGTCCCGCGGAAAATTGTTTTGTTCTCGTAACATTACACTTTATGGCTCCATATTTTATACGTCTTGTTTTATGAAATATTTCTTTCTGTTTTCTTCCTTATTTTGTTAAATTTATTTATGTATGTCTTTTAAATCACCTTTTTCCGACTAATCTCATCTATGTCTATGACCTCTTTCAATATACGCATGATAGAAAGATGTAATTGTACGGTCTATTGTATTTGTTAGAGTTTTAAAGTAAATATTTTGCGAAAATACGTGGCTGCGTTAACAAGGAGCGAGGTTAGTGTTACAGTTATGGAGGGCAATATAATGAATATCAGTAACCGAAATGTATGCAGGCATAGTGGTACAGATAAGAAAAAGTTGTCTCAGGATCACGTTAAATAGAAATTTCTGCCTACCCTTAAAACATTATCAAATAACAATTAAACATATAAGTTATTTTATACTGTTAAATGTCGTGTAGGACTAGAGTAGTAACTTGGGATAATGTGAAACCATTTTACATAATTTCAAATCTTTGCGTACCACAAAACGCCTTCGGCACTCAAGTCGACTAATTTGAGAATACTTCTCTTTATGTCTTGAGAAAAATTCGCATAAAAGTAATACTTACTACTAATGAGTTTTCTTAACAAGTAAAGCTGAAAGGATATTTTTTCTTTAAATACTAAGTACTCTCGACAAATCTTTTGAGCTTCTTATTTAAATATACGTTCACCGTTTTTCTCGCTTGTAATTGATGTGTTTTTAAATGTATAATTGTATTTTCAATGTTCGTATTAATATATGTATGTATTTAATTATGAGAACATGTTGTGTTATTACAGATTAAAACATGTATAATCTGTCTGCTACATTTGAGGTTAAGGTATATATAATAATCTATCTACTTTGACGAAGTTTTTTTCTTTTTTTAAAATGACAGAGGATGAGCCTATCACCATAAAGCGAACATTAACCAGACTCAAGCTCTTGTTGTGCTATTTTTCAACCCAGGACTCGCAGCGGAATCGTTGTATATTCTTACCGATAGGCCACGGAGTCCTGCTTATAGGTGGTTAGTTAGCAGTTATTACATAAACTGAAGTATTCGGCAGAATTAACTTATGTTCGTGCACGGTGGCCCCCGAACGAAACCCAATATTAATTAATAATAGAAATATATCCTATGCTGATTGTATCCTTGATAATGTTGTACTTACTAATTGCAATATATAAGCATGTACTATTTCTAATGATGAAATAATTATAAAGTTAGCTTCAAAGTTTAGCAATTACCATCAAACAAATGTATAATAAAAATATCTTTACCAGTAACCGGTCCCCTTATACGAGTACAATAAAAATCAAAGCCCTGTCACGGAACTAATCTTGACGATTCGTCAACATCGGTAAAAAAGATTACCGCTACCGTCTGCCTGCAGAGCTGAGATAATCAACCGTGGAGAAAATAAAGCCTCATGATCCGTGAATTATCGAGAGGAAATTTCCAATAAATATAAGTAGAAGATATTTAATAGACCATTCTTCTGGCAGGTTGTTTTTCCTTATTTTTTCCAAATTTTGCAGAATCCAATTCCCGGAAAATATCACTTAGAAAATTTTAATAACGACGATATTGAGAGACCAGAAAGAATTGTAAAAAGTTCGTATCTACGAAAATCAATATTAAATATACTTACAGACCATCTGCTCGGAAGTGGCAAATGATATATAAAATAAGATATAATGAGTTTAATGATAATGACGTTCTAATGATAACATTTCAAAATCTTCAAAAATGTTCTAATGTCCTAAATCTTTTGATTCCAAATATCGCAGTGTCTAAAGACGAAATTTTTTACTAGTGTGTGATGCCAGTGAAGACCTACGGCACTGCGTGGGAATGTGAATTGCCTTACTCGCACCAGAAGGCTCAAAGAACATTGGAGAGCGCAACGCTTGGAGTCTCTCTGTGATTGTATCTGAAATGAATTAATCCCTAACAGAACTAAGGTAACCGATTTTTTTTGTGTTTATTTGGCCGGCTTAAAATCATCTACAATTCTTTCTCTCAATTTTTCAACAAAAATTTACCTTGCTCCTCTCAAATCGTTATACTTTCAACATGTCCGAACATAAAATGAAATGTAAGCTGTATTTAATTTTATATGTATATTTTCCTTTTATCTAATAAATGGTCTAAACATAATTTTAGAATTTTTTCCTACATCCATACGATGACAAAGCCTTAGATTTTGTGTTTTAAGCTTAAGCCACGCGTTTAAATCCAAGTTAAGCTAACAAACCATTCCGTGCTCCGAAATTGCAGCGAGCAACAATCCAATCCAAAGCAAAGTAAAAAAAATCGCAAAGTGAGCTTTGGCAGAGCTTTTGGCTGGCGAATTAGTGCTTTTAAAATGTCGAATATACATTTCAAAGAGAATTCAAAATAAAACTATTGTAATATAAACACATTTTTATAATCATATTTCGTAATCGGTGTGAAAATATCAGAGAATATCAGTAGACTATTCTCTATTTTGACACATTAAAAGACTGACGTCAAATAGCGAACTTATTTTTACTGATTATATAAATATATATCGTACATAACTTCATATAGCAAAGTAGGTAGACCTTGCAAGGTGTGCCGGTCAAGATTGCGGGATACCACTAGATGAAGGCGACAAGGAATCGATCTTTGTTGCGGTCCTTATGAGAAACTAATCGACAATAGACGTTAATTAGAGGTTAATAATTTGGTTTGTCTTATAGACATCACATTACAAAAGATTATGTTAATGTTGCACCATGTTAAAACGGTTGTTCATATATCACAAAACGAAGTGATAGCATTCAATTATTTATTATATTATACATTTTGATAATACGAATGAGGTCAAATTTAACTACAAAGATAAATGGAACCAATTCAGTCATAAAAAATATTTGGAAGATCGCCAATATTATAAACCTGTACGGTCCAATTGGAATACAAATGGAATAAGTATTGACTTTAACTTATTATAAACTTGTAACACTTATAATTAAACTACAATACGGAAATATCTTATATTTAACAGTTAAACCGTGCTGATATGCTATATAAATGTTTGTTAGATAAATCAAAATTGTAAAGTTCAAACACCGAAACTATTCATACATACATGTTATCGACTTGACTATTTTCCTTGTAGAGATTAGTTTTTTTTTAGAAAAACTTTAAAGTTTAGTTCCAATTTTCAAAAGAAACTTTTTTAATTTTTTTTTAAACAAACCTACCGCAATATGCTATTTTATATCATCTCTTAAAATAAAAGAAAAACTTATTCGAACCGTTGTGTTTTTTACTTTGCTTAAATTAGAATATAAAATTGTTTCACCCCTCTCTGCCAGATTTATAGCTTCGAATGTCAAAGAACAATCCGTCATCTGTCACAATTAATTACGCTCTATCCGAATTTATGGTTCTTTTAACGAAAGATAGAGCGACAAACTTTATAAATAATAATAATATTTTCTGGTAATACTTCCTAGTTTTTGTATGAATTTAAATATCTGTCGAGATTACGTATGAGTATTTCTGTATTTACTAAGCCTTTAGGATTTGATTTTTTTTTGTGGACGGCTTTTTGCCGCCCTCTCGTCCATCAGGTCAGGGACCTTCTCTACATGTATTTCTGTACTTTTTATTTCTTTATTAAAACGAAATTTTTCAAAGTTTACAATGTTAAAATACAATTTCTATCTATAACTTTACGGGCTAAGGATGTGCAGTATACAATAAAATCTTGCCTTGTTTCCTTATTACTAATAATTATGCTTAAATTCTCTTAAACAATTTTAATCTTTATCTTAATTTCTAGGTCCGCTCTTTGTGCGGCAAACATCGGGCATTCAGTCAATATATGCAGCACGGTATCGTCCCGTGCCGGGTCACAGGGGCAAGAGGGGTCCCCCTTGCATTTGAATCTCCACATATACTCTGAGAACCAACCGGGCTTTTGTTTTTGGATTTGTCAATTTAAAAGGCTTTTTAATTAAGTTAATTTAAAAAGTGTAGTGTGAAACTATCTCCAAACTTTACTTAGGTTTACTTAGGTTGTTAATATGCAGCATTGACTTGTGATGCAGTGACAGCACGGCGGCAGATGTCGTCCATTTAACCTATTATCTCGCAAACGACGCCATACACCATCCACCATCACCTAACTACAAAGGAATGTTACCCTTTAACAATATTGATATGAAGAACAACAGAATCTTTACTAAACCTACTGTACTGTACTGTAATGCAGGAAATAAACGAGCAACTAATTTGGGAGCTTATTAGTTTTCTAAGCTTCAATCAATTATTTAATTTCATTACTTTTGTCGGATGCAACTACGATTGTAGGAAATGTAGGTTCAGTAAAATGCATCTGTTGTTTTTAAATAGTAAAGTTTTTACATAGGAAAAGATGTTATCATTATTTTACATACTCAAATTTCAAGTTTAACTACTAAAAATTTAGGTTACTCAGTTTTTTTTGTTATAGAAACTTGAAGGGCTAACGTAAATATTTAATGGTAAATAGAAAAAATGTTTCCGTAAATGTTCCGTAAGTAATGGACATATCCTTTTTGCGATGTCGTATTCATAAATGACGTAGTTATTTTTCTGCCTTAGAATTCTCGGCCTTTTAGCACCTGTAATGTGTCACGACATCGGAAAACCATACTTCGTCAAATGTTCGACTACCCACTATTAAATAAATGGTAGAAAATATATTTTCAGTGTCGACATCACTTAGATAATATACGACGATTACTGATATACATTTGTCACGTTGAATTTAATGGAAGCATATAACATATTGCTGATTAATGAAGACGATGTCGGAGTAGAGTTGCATATTATTCTGTTTCTTCTTCTTTTTCTAGTAACTCTTCAATACTGATGGCTGGTTGCTAACTTCGTAAACCTGGGACCCATATTCAGTGAGAGGCGAAACAATTCTTCGGCAGAATATCGGTATGCACGTCTCTGCATTTTTGTACAAGATACATGGTCATTCATAAACGAACAAGACGATAAATGTGATAAACAATTAGAATACTTTGGACTTCGTTCCGACGGTGGAACCCTTGAAGCTCTTTTTGCTCTTAACTTTCTTATACAAAAATGTTGAGACATGCAAACAGATATTCTACTATGCTTCATAGACTACAAAAAAGCCTTTGATCGCAAAAAACACCAACAGTTACTAGAGCGTTTGGAAGACATCGTTTTAGACGGGAAAGACATACGCATCATACACAATCTATACCAGATATGCTGCATACTATCGCTTCTGCTTTTTAACATTTACTCAGATACTATAACTTCCGACGCTCTCGAAATCCTTGAAGCTGCAGTAAAAGAAAACGAAAAGATATGCGATCTTACTTCGCTTCCTTTTCTACTTGTTACTTCTTCTTCTACCTTTATCAAGGAAAAATTGAAAAACAATCAAACAGGAGATCTACGATTTACAGAATCTTAGAAGAAGTCTACTTATTAGAAATTTAGCAACCATCATAGGACCTGTGTTGTATATATGTACAATTCCATGAAGATAAGATACGCGAATACTGCAAATTGCAATTAAACTAACTTTTATCGAGTTTATTTAATATTTTTGATCACGATATTTTGATTACTATAGAGCACCCATGGTCACGGGAGGATGATTCGCGAGGCTATTGATTTAAACAAGAAACTTCCTAATTTCAATAGAAAAGATGCCCGGTTACTTCCACCTGCTTGGGATCCTGTGATTAATAAATATCCAATAGCCTAATGGTTAAGGGTACGGTCCCCGAAACATGTACAACATGGTCGTGGGTTCGAATCCCGCCATTCGACTATTGTCCTGAACCATGTCCAACCAAGTTTTAAACTTGTTTGGACATG